>PVJH01010496.1:0-73490 GCA_004026705.1 Nesogale talazaci
CCCCTTTTTTTTTTCCTGTGCTTGCTGATACTTCTTACCAGCTTGCACCTTCTCCATTGTTGTAGCTATCCTGAGTCCTGGTGGTTTTCAGGGCAGAGAACTGATGTTCTAAGGACCTACTCCACTTTGTTCTTGGTTCTTCCTGACATCTCCTTGCTTCTGTTATTGGCCCCATTAGAGCCTTATGGAATGGCCAAAGTGAGCCCTTTGCTGGGGTTCATTTATTTTGCCTGGTGTCATGTACCTTATTTACATAATTAGCAAGCTGCCCATTCAGAAATAGTTTAATTGCATGGAGTCACAAAACCATGCATGGCTAGAAAGGGGGATTGTATTAATTAATTATTGGTGCCTTATACAGGTTACTGTTTTCATTATTTTAATTAGCCACAGTGAATAATATCCTTGTTTGCATTCACTTTTGTAGACATGAGATATTTCTCTGTGATATGTAGATAGATAGGTTGGATAGGTTGGATTGCTGGGTCAGAGTATATGGGTATTTAAATTTTGATAAATAACTGTAGTTTCCAGAAAGCCTTTCCAGAAAGGCTTAAGGACTTTAAAACTGCTTATTGGTAATTTTGGCTCTTAGATGCTAGACTATCCTTGGTATTTGATTGTAGAACAAGCTTGCCCGTACAAGTTGACGACTCACAGATGCTACTTTGGTGTTCTTGTTAGACAATAGGAGCTATCACTTAAGCCTGTTAGAATTTTTACATCAGAGACTTGAACTGCTCTTTTGTGCATTTTACAGCCTATTTTACTTAGATGTTTTTATAGCAACAGTCACAGCTTTATTGATATTAATACATTTTTTCTTCAATACAGGAATGGGTTGGACAAGTGGAAATAAGTGCCCTTTCTCTTATGTACAGGTAAGTACTATAACGAGTAAAACTTGTAGAAAGTTTGGACGAGCTGTTAAAAAGTTAAACTAGCAAAACTACTTCAACTTTGCTGTGTAGCACTTCTTTGGGGTTTTCATATCTACATTCTTAAATTATTTTGTTGGGGGACTCTTACAAATCTTATAACTATCCTCATTCACTGATATTAAGCACATATGTTATGTGTTGTCATCAACATTTCCAAAACTTTAATTTTTAATTGCATTATTTAGATTTTAACTTGTACTGTAGAGGGCTAGAATTTGGACATTTTAATTCTAAAATATTTTTAGAATAGATTTTTTTAGAATAGAATGGCTTTTTCCAGGTTATAATTTCTTTTTCTCAGGGCTAGCAATAGTGAATGAATGCTAGACTAGAATTAAAGCACAATATTAGTAAGTTTATTGCTTTTAATCTGTAGACGGGCTTTCATTTTCACAATTTCTGTAAATGCTCCAAGTTATTTTTAGTAGTTATTTATATTTATATTTATAATATATAATAACATATTATTTATACTTATATTTAATAGTTATTTTTAGTAGTATATTTGAAATAGTTATATTGAGTTGATTCTTACTCTTGGCAATTCTGTAAGTACAAAGTAGAACTACATAGAATTTCCAGGCTGTGATATCTCTGAAGGAGAATGTTTTTTATTTACTCCCATATCTAGTGAAATAGCAGGTGTAGTTGTTAAATACTCACCTACTAATAGATAGTTGGTAATTTGAATCCACCAGCCTCTGTCCAGGAGAAATATGTGGCAATTTGCTGTCATAAGGATTTTCAGCCATGAAAACTATGGGGAGCAGTTCTTTTGTATCCAGCAGGGCTGCTCAATTGAATCAAAGGCTCTGGTTTGGTTTGGTTTTTATCTCTGGTGCCTGGAACATTCCTGGCACCTATTTGGTACTTGAATGAATAAATGATTACAGTTGTAAAATACATTCTCGAGACTAATTTCTAAATGTTATTTTCAGGAAAGATTTTATAATTTATCAGGAACCAAATGTTTCTCCTTCACAAGTAACTGAAAATAATTTTCCTGAAAAGGTAAGTAGTTTTAAAAATGTCTAAAAGAATTTAAATATGAGTTACTCAGTTGTCACCATCATCTCTAATCTGTAATTTTTCAGCGACTTGAAATAATTCTGTAGATTGCTAGTATTTTGCATTTTTAAAGTATCAGAAATCTTGATAATATAATGGTTATTTGTTCAAATAGTCCAAAACCACCAACTCTTCTCAGGAAAAAGGTAAGACTTTTTTTTTTAAGATGAGACTTTAAAAAATTCCTGTAAAGAGTTATTCTCAGAAATCCATTGGGACAGTTGGACCTTGTCCTGTAGGGTCACTTTCAGACAGTTGACTCAATGGCAATGTGTTTGATTTTAGTATTTTTTATTAACTTTTTTTTCCTATTTTTTTCTTTTTTTCTGCACCGCTGCCCTGGTGGGAGTAAATCATTAACTTTTAATTGAGTGTATTTTGTATCTCCCCTGCTATAAATCACTATGCCGGACCTTTTCTTAAAACATAGGAAGCAAGTAAGATGAGACACCGGTGTATATGATAAACTAGATTATTAATATTTTGCATAAATATAAACAAATACTAAAAATGCATCAAGTAATACTGTGGGTAGTTATGCTATATTTGCCTCATTATAAATATGAGAATTTTTTTTGAATGTTGTTACAAAACAGAAACAATGGAAAATATTTGAATTCTAGGTAGGAAAAGAGTGCACTGACAGGGTCATTATAAGAGAACATTGTTTTAGTTGACTTTTGGAGTAATGCAGACTAGGTTTAAGTGACTTGTTGTCACCATTATGGTGAGAGAGAAGTGGGGGATATTTAGTGAAATGTTAACTTTACAAAACCTTGGAACTTTGGTCTGGATCTGGTCTTTTCAATATAATCTTTGGAATGTAACATTCTAAACAAAATCATCATACATTTTTCTTGAAATAATTTGACTAGTTGGAAATTACAATGAACTATAAAGCAGGAAAAATATCTTTGCTTCTGCCTCCCAGAAGTAAGCATTTTTCTTCATCTTTGATATTCTCTTGTTATATATTTGGAACCATGCTGTTTCTATAAATTGTCTTTTTTTTTTTTAGTGATCTCATAATCCTTTTATTATAAAAAATGTTTGAATCTTTGATGAAAACATACAAGGGCATCAAAAGATTAGTGAGCAACTAGTTTAGGAAGATAATAGAACCATGGGGGTGAATATGTTCTAAAATTGATTGTAAATGTACAATTCTTTTTGATATGATTGAACGAACTATGGAATTGTATGATATATGGAATAGGTGCCAATAAAGTGTAAAAAATGAAATAAAAGTAGAAATCTACAAACTATGAAGCCTCCTTAATATTTTCTTCAAAGAACTTTGTGGTTTTAGGTTTGTTTTGATTTCCATAAGCAATTTCCCCAGATCATTAAAGACTGTACCATTGCTGACCATGTTGGAGTTATAAGTTGCTTCTAAAATAGTAACTTTATTTTGCAGAATTGTAGTAACCCAGAGACTTTGAAGACTTAAGTAAGTTGCTAAGTAAATGTCATACACAGGATCTAAAATGTGTGTTTTTTTTTTCGTTCAGGTATTACTGTGTTTTTCAAATGGAAACCATTATGATATTGTCTATCCTATAAAGTATAAAGAAAGCTCTGCTATGTGTCAGTGTAAGTATGACTTCTATATTTGTTTAGCAGTTACATTTTGAGGCTCTATAATCTTACTGCAAATAAGTCAGGATAAACACGTTCTGTTCTGGTATGACATGAAAAATACTTTGCCATTATATAAATTTGTTTAATGGAGGGTGAAGAAAAACAGCTAGTTGTTAAGAGTGGTTAGTAAATGCAATGTTAGATTTTGTAGGTATTTCAGTAATAAGGAATTGCATGTGATTTTGAAGCTGTTAACGTAGAGGTTGAACATCCAAAGGATGAACACCTTAAATATTCAGTTGTATTTTAAAGTTCTAGGACAGGTTTTTCTGACTTTTCAAAGCAGCTACTTAGTTGTGGGCACTGGTTGTATTGTGGGGGAACATCACTGATGTGTACCCAGGGGACGCCAGTTGGAGCCTCCCATTATGAGAATCAAAAATGATTCCAGGCTTCAATTTCCTAGGGGACTTAGGGAAAAACTGCTCTTGGAAAAGAGTAAATGAAGTATGAAAGCCTGTCTATTCTGGCTGGTGTGTGTCTCTCCAAATCTCCAGATCTGATAATTTCAGTTCTGGGAAGGAAAGCTTGTATCTTACACCTCTTGGTGCCTACATTTGGGGTGACATCAGGGTTGTCTTTTGTTGCCAGTCTGAAGAAAGGTTTCCTATGAGAAAAGGTCTTTGTGGCAATTGCTAA
Organism: Nesogale talazaci; assembly: GCA_004026705.1. NCBI lineage: Eukaryota > Metazoa > Chordata > Mammalia > Afrosoricida > Tenrecidae > Nesogale > Nesogale talazaci. The sequence continues at coordinate 4,290 of PVJH01010496.1, forward strand.
GAGAAAGTATGTTCTCATTGTTGATGAATGCATGTATGCTTTAATTTTCCTTAAATACATTGTAAAAATGTGAAGCCAAATGGGTACTAAAATAGTCAAATTTTTAGTCTCTTGAAATTGTGAAGGTTTCATACAATCTGGAGATGGATAGTGTACTTTTCTCAGCGATGCTTTATCCAAGATTCCGGATACTAGAAATGATTACAACTATACAGTGTGGATCTCAGCTTGTCATCTAGTGTACCGTGTTCATTTTTCTGCTCCAAGCTCTAAAAGTTTGGGCAGGTTTTATAACACCTCTGACTCAATTTCGTTACCTGTCTAATCATAATAATAGTACCATCCCTGTGTTAGGATTAGAGCCCTGGTGACCTAGTGAATGCATGGTAATCCACAATGTTAGCAGTTTGAAACCATCAGCAACTCCATGGGAGAAAGATGAACTTTCTGCTCTTATGAACAGTTAGTCTCAGAAAGCCATATGGATGGGCAGTTCTACCCTGTGCTATTGGGTCTCTGCATTGGCTTGGAATTCATGGCAGCAAGTTTGGTTTTGGTTGCTGTTAGGATTAAATAAAAGGATTTGTAAAATTGTAGCAGTGTGTGTCCAATGCATTATGTTTATTGGAATCAAACTTGTCTCATAGTTGTGATTTTATTGCTGCTATTTTAAAATGACAGTATCATATCATTTCCAGCTAATTAACTTTGTACAGACAAATCGTGGTTACTCTATAGGCAATTTTCTGACTAGATTGTGTAGTTGATGTGTTCCAGGTATTAACAGGTTTTAAAAGCTGGAGCAGTAGACAATATAAATTCTAATCTCTGTATTTTTAAAAGCCTAATTGATAAAATTTCTTATTAATTTCAGCTCTCATATATGAATTGCTGTATGAGAAGGTATTTAAAACAGATGTTAGTAAAATTCTGATGGGTCTAGACTCCTCTGAAGTGGCTGATAAAAGCAACAGTGATATATCAGATTCAGAAGATGACAATTGCAAGTAAGGATGAATTTTCCTTTTTCATCATTTTATTGGGGGCTTGTACAGCTTTTATCTCAATCCCATATATTGATCCATTGTGTCAAGCACATTTGTATATTTCATCATTTTCAAAACATTCTACTTGAGCCCTTGGTATAGGTTCCTCATTTTTCCCCCACTCTCCCTCATTCATGAACCCTTGCTAATTTATAAATTCTTATTATTTTTCATGTCTTACACTGACCGATGTCTCCCTTCACCCACTTTTCTGTTGTCTGTCCCCCTGGGAAGGGGTTACATATAGATCTTCGTGATTGGTTCGCCCTCTCTCCCTCCACCTTTTCTTACCCTCAGGATGGATTTAAACTAATGTTTCCTTTTTTTTCCTCCTGAATTTAAATTAATGTTTTCCTTTTTCTCCTCCAAAATGCATTTTATTGAGAACACTTAAATAGATATTATATCAGTCACATCAAACAATATTGTTCAATTGCTGTTGCAGTCAGGTTCAAAATATTTTCTTCTTGAACTTGCTATCAGCTCTTCTTTACCTCTTTCTTCCCCCATAAAATTTGTTGGTGCATATAAATAATAACTGCAGTTAGATTTTCTGTGTTGAAATGGTGTTGGTTTTTTTTTTTGTTTTTTGTTTTTGCAGTTTTCCTTAACTACTTTATCTGATTCCTATTGCTTTTTTTTAAATGTCAAATATTCTTGGTTAATTTGGATCTATTATTTTGTAGTAAAATGCATCTCTATAGAATATATTTGACCTTACTGTATGAGTGCGTGCATTGTTAAAATTTTTAGGTTGTCAATTACCCATTGTTTATAAAATGGTCACTTTGACTCATTACATTTTTGTGGGGCATCACTGCTCTCTGGTGTGGAAGTAGGAGGCCCATACTTGCTCCTGGAGAGCTGCTGCTGGATTTGAACCTCCAACTCAGTGGGCCGCAGTCCCACGCACAACCACTACGCCACCGGGGCTCAGCCCGACTCATTACATTTTTTTAGGTAATGTTTCCTCTCTTTTTTAAAATGATGAGCCTCCCAAGCTGAGGTTTAAGTATGTAAATGCCGAGTACTGCAGCTTCTTAGTGCTGAGTAAACATCTTTTAGGTGCTCTGATGGGATAGTGTTTACGAGTTAGGCAGCAATCCGCATGGATGATGGTTCAAAACCACCAGAAGCAAGGATGAGTAAGGCTAGGCTTTTTATTTCCAAGAACAGTTCTCGGAAATCCACACTGTGATTCATTATTGACTCAGTGGCAGTGAGTTTGGGTTTTTTGTTTTATTCTGTTTTTTCTGTTTGTTTTGTTTTGTTTTGGGGGCATCACTGCCCTCTGGTGGTGTGAGTAGGAGGCCAGGTTTGCTGCTGGATTTGAACCTCCAACCCAGTGGGCCACAGTCCCGTGCACAACCACTACGCCACCGGGGCTTAGCCTTTATTCTGTTTTAAACTTAAGTTTGGCTAAGAGATTGAACTCTGGAAATCCAAACTTAATTTCAGTTCTGATGTCTTAACTCATCTAGGGCAGCTTACACTTCACTGAGAATTGTCAATTCTGCAGATAAGTTAGGGTTTCCCCACTCAAAAACTCAACTGCTACCAAGTCAATTCCAATTTACAGTAGTCTTATATAGGACCGGTAGAACTACACCTGTGAGTATCCAGACTGTAACTTTTAGTAAGAGTAGACCACCGTCTCATCTTTCTCCTGCAGAGTTGAGAGTGGTCTCAAACTTTTGGTTAGCAAGCCCAGTGCATAACTAATTATATCATCAGGACTCCTGGGTTTCCTTACAGGCATTTGGGTATGTGAGACTTAAAATAATATGTAAAGGGCATAGTCCAGTACCTAGAAATGTGTTTATTATTACGAAGTTGACTTTTGGCTTGTATATTTTCTAAGAGCTAACCACTCAAATATCTGTTGTTACGAATGTTGTGCACTGCATTCGTGTGTGTTGTGTTCCTTTAAGCTGAGTCTGACTCGTAGAGATCTTATATGACAGCATAGAACTAATCCAAAGGGATTCCTAGAGTGTCCTCTTTATGGAGTGACTGATAGGTTCAAACTGCTCACCTGTCAGTTGGCACCTGGGCTGTTAACTATTTTGCTAGGAAGGCTCCTTGTATAATTAACTATTGCTACAGTGAATTTGACTGATGGTAGTGTTTTGTTTGTATTCAAAAGAATTGATTCAGAGTTGCGGTTCTCAATCTTCCTAATGCCCTGTTGTGTTGACCCCCCCAACCATAAAATTATTTTCATTGCTACTTCATAACTACTTTTGCTACTGGTATGAATTGGTCGACCCCTGTGAAGGGTCATTTGATTTCCAAAGGGGTTGTGTCCCACAGGTTGAGAACCGCTGACAGTGTTTTGAATAGAAGGGTTATTGAATCTTCTGTAGATAATTTTGTTGTAGTGGAATATTTATTTAATGGCAACCTTACCTGAGGGGGCATCACTGCTCTCTGGTGGTGGGAGTAGGAGGCCCAGCCCCACTGCTAAAATTGAACCTCTGTCCCAGTGGGCTGCAGTCCCGCGCACAGCCACTACGCCACCGGGGCTCAGCCCGGAATTGGAATTTTTTATAAACTCACTCTGTTGACCCAAATTTTGACTTGTTTTCTTGTTAACTGTAATAATTAATAGAAAAAGCCTTTGACTTAAAAATCCACACAAACTTCTCCATGCACACACTTACACTAAAACTTGTAGTACATTGTTTTAAGGTTGGTTTAGAGCTTAGGTTAGAAAGTCCTTTGTAAAATTATAATTTTGTACTCCTCTAATTATGAATTTTTTCCCCTTAGGATTAAAAGTACCACTATTAATGATGTGAATGGATCTAAAACTTTGTCAGGCGATCAGGTATTTTTTTTTTTTTTTTCTGCATCACTGCCCTGGTGGGAATAGGGATCAGGTATTTTGTTTTTGTTTGTTTGTTTTTTGTTTTTTGGGGGGCATCACTGCCCTCTGATGGTGGGAGTAGAAGGCCCAGCCTTGCTGCTGGATTTGAACCTCCATCCCAATGGGTCGCAGTCCCGCGCACAACCACTATGCCACTGGGGCTCAGCCCCAGGTATTTTTTTAGAGATGGTTTTAACAAATCCTATTATGTAGCTGCATATGAACTTACATAGTGTTAATTTTTTTCCTTTTTAGTATCTTTTCAATAACATCAGTCTTCCTCATCTCATATCTTGATATCTTTTGCCTGTTATTTGTCTTTTTTTTTTTTTTTTTGGCATCACTACTCTCCGGTGGTGGGAGTAGGAGGCCCAACCCCACTGCTGGAATTGAACCTCCATCCCAGTGGGCCGCAGTCCCGCGCACAACCACTACACCACTGGAGCTCAGCCGTTATTTGACTTTTAAATCTTAATAGAATATCAAACATTTAAAGCACTTAAATATTTTTAATAGTTGTATTGACACAATTCATATATCGTACAGTTTAGTTCATACAGTTTAGTACATTAAACATAATAAAAAGTTGTGCAAAAAGCCTTTCTGCTTTTGAATTTCTGGTTTTTCTTTTGTCAGCATCCAAATAATAATAATGAGGACTCTTCTACTAGTCCTCCTTTGTCTAGAAAGGTTCTTAAATCACTCAATCCAGCAGTCTATCGAAACGTAGAATATGAACTTTGGCTGCAGTCTAAACAAGGTGAGTTAAAAGTTGCATGTTTTGTAGTTTTTGTTTTGTGGCATTTCCATATAACTAAGTTAAATTGATATTATACTGATACTGTTTACAGCTCAACAAAAACGTGATTATTCCATTGCTGCTGGCTTACAGTATGAAGTTGGAGAGAAATGCCAAGTAAGAAAGCAATTTGCTTGAAATCTCATTATTTCCAATAACCAAAAAATGTTTGTTCAATATGTTGTTTCAGAATATGTTTATCAAAAAAAAAAAAAGAATATATTTATTGTATGCCCCACTGCCATCACATTGATTTTGGTTCCTGACAACTTTATATGTGGGCTCCAAGGCTGTATATCTTTACAGAAGTAGATAACTTCAGTTTTTCTCTCTTGGAGCAGCTGGTAGATTTGATCCTGCAATCTGAGGTTAGCAGTTCAGTGCTTACCTGACAGCACAACCAGTGCTCCTTTTATCATGTATACACTGTAGTAGAGGCCTTTAGTGCCACTGTGGGTTAGCTCCTGGGTTGTTGACTGCAAAGTTGGAAGTTGGACGTTCAAACTCAACAGCCCCTCCTTTGAAGCTGTCTGCTCCCTTATGAATTTACACTGTTGTAGCCCTACATAAGACTGCTGTGTATAGGAACTGACTTAGTGGGTACATCTTAATAGGTTACATATTCCATCTTAATAGGTTATGTATTCCATTTGATTTACTCTTTTTAAAGATCAGTTCTTTTGTCATCTTTTCATATACACCTCCCGGCCCTCCTCACCCTCCTTGGGTTATGAAAGAGTTTTTTTTCTCCCTTTGAATAAGCTATATATCTGGGTCTGATTTGTAAAGAAGAAGGTTAAATTAGAGCAGTACTGATAAAACTGAAGTGATCTATAACATTTAAGACTCTCTGGGAGTACTTGGAAATGTATAGAGGCAGAGTCTAGGTTTGGTGATTTCCAGGTCCTTACTGTCTTTCGCTTGTGGAAAAATATTTTGAGGAGTATCAGAAAATTCATGAGAGAATGGAATGAAAAGATAGTGAAACACCCCAGACATATTTTGAAGCTCCTTCTTACTCCTTAACAACAAACTTAAGCTCTTTCCCGCTGCTCCTCTGCCTTCCGGCCATGCCACGATCGCCCTCCCCTTCCCCTCTCCTCAGGTCTGCGCATGGGAGGGTACAGTTCTTTGGTCACTTAACTGTAAAGTCTGAAACTTCTTTTTTCTCATGGATTTTATTGGGGGCTCATACGGCTCCTAACATTCAGTACATCATTTATATCAAGTATATTTGTACACATGTCACCATATTCATTTCTAAATATTTCCTACTTGAACCCTTGGTAAAAGCTCCTCTTTCCTCCTTTTTTTTTTTTTTTTAAATAAATCATTTTATTGGGAGCTTATACTCCCATCACGATTCATGCTTACATAATTGTACGCAGGCCACATTTGCACACTTGTTGCCATCATCACTCACAAAACGTCCTCCCTCTCCACTTAGGCCCCTAGTACCAGCTCCCCATATTTCCCTTCCCTCCCCCGTCCCCCATGAACTCTTAATAATTTATAAATTGTTATTGCTTTTTCATATCGTACACTGTCCAATGTTTCCCTTCACTCATTTCCCTGTTGTCTGTACCCCAGAGAGGAGGTTATATGTAGATCCCTGAAATTCCCCTTTTCTATTCCACCCTCCCTCCACCCTCCAGTATCACCACTCCCACCACTAGTCCCGAGGGATCATCTGTCCTAAATTCCCCGTGTTTCCGACTCCAGTGTACATCCCCTGATCTAGCTGGATTTGCCTGGTAGAATTTGGATCATGATAGTGGGTGGGAGGTAGCATTTGAGAACTAGAGGAAAGTTGCATATTTCATTGTGTCTACACTGTATCTTGACTGGCTCCTCTCCTCCCTGTGATGCCTCTGTAAAAAGATGTCACTTCACCTATTGATGGCTTTGGGTCCCCAATCACTGCTCCCCCTCATTTATAATACAATTCTTAGTTCTTTGATGCCTGATATCAGATCCCTTGGACACCTTGTGGTTACGCAGGCTTGTGTGCTTCTTCCATGGGGGCTTTGTTGCTTCTGAGCTGGATGGCCACTTGTTTACTCAAGCCTTTAAGATCCTACATGCTATATCTTTTGATCGCTGGGCACCATTAGCTTTCTTCATCACACTTGCTTATGCAAAATGCTTATGCATTGGTTGTCAGTGATAACAGGAAAGTGAGCACGCAATGTTATGCTTTTTAATTCTTGAAGCCTGATAACTGATCCCTTTGACATCTCGTGGTCCCACAAGCTGGTGTGCTTCTTCCATGTGGGCTTTTTTCTTCTGAAATAGATCGTTGCTTGTTTACTTTCAAGCCTTTAAGACCCCAAATGCTATATCTTTTGATAGCCAGACACCATCAGCTTTCTTCACCACCTTTGCTTTACTCACACATTTGTCTTCAGTGATTGTGAAACTTCTTTCTTTTATGAAAGCCCACTTGGATCACAAAAACAAACAACAAAAACCAAAACAAGACCAAAAAACTTAAAGGATGATATGTAAAATGCTTTTTATCAAAATTTTTTTATTGAATAGTGTTGTAGCTTTGAAGCTAACTTTAAGATAATAATGAATAAACACTTTTTCTTGACTTACAGAAAAATACTACCATAATTTACTTTGTGATAAATTAGTTTGTGAAAATTATTTGACCATGATTATATCTGGAGCACTGGCGACAGACTTTATCTTAATAGTTTTAAATAATATTCTGGTTCTGAAGTATTTGAAAGGAGAGGAAGATTTTGCTGTTTCATTTACTGGACTGTTCTATAGAAATATACTTAGAAATGTGTTTTGAATCATAGAACTGAAAGTTGAAGCTTTTAAATCAGTGAATTGAAAAATTTGAAAAAGAACCAAAGAAGTATAAGTTGAACAGTAAGCCTTCACCAGTTTAACAAAGACTTCATCATTAAATTATTTATTATTTTAAATCAAACACACTTAGCTTGAAGTTGCTAAGACCTGCTGTGTTTTCCTTTTAGAGTTTTTGTTTGCATGTCTACTGCTGACTATTTCACTTGGGTTTGACTAATTGAAATTTTATTATAGAAACTGAGATGACTTGGGCATTAATCAAGTAATGTATGTATATGATCAAGTTTAATTTTGGGTAAATATTCTTGAAGAAAATTTCACTGTTAACCTGTTGAAGAGAGAAGCAAAATAATCCTTTTATGATTGATGCAGGGAACCTCGATACTAATAGAAGATAGAATTAAGACTGTTAATAACAAAGTAGATTGCTTGACTCAGTGACACACATTGCTACTGATATAGTGACAGGCACAATCATTGTTTGAGATTTAAGTATAGAATAATTCAAAAGGTATTCCTCTTTTGCCACAATTTCCATTTGAGTAATTTCTATTGGATCTTAGGCAACAATGGATCTAGTTTTCGGAAGAAAGTATACAGTTATACATTTTTAATATTTCTTTTCAAAAAGATAATAACTAAGAAACAGCTGCTCTTGTAGGATGGTTGCTGTTTATATGTTGGTGTCCTTTGTGTTCAGTATATGCCTTCTCTCTTTATCTCCATGACTGCTATGATGTACTATTATTAGCTACATTTTGCATGGGAGGAAACTCAAGTGTGCTGTGCTTAGTAACTTGTCCAGGGTCATGTGGCTGTAGAGTGGAAAAGTTAGACATGGAATCCTTAGCCCCACATTTCAGATCTAGGGCATATACAGCTTAATACTTGAGTTATTTAGAGAAGCAATTTAGAGAAACTTAAAAAGAGAGGTGGATTTTACTGTATGTCCATTTTAATGTAGTTTTTTTTTCTTTTATATACTGTTTTTCTTTCATTGAAAACAAAATAATTTAAAAATTAATAATGGAAAGGAAGTCAGTCCCTGATTTTCTTTTTGGAATTGTTCTACAGGTTAGGTTAGATCACAATGGAAAAGTTTCTAAAGCAGATACTCAAGGGGTTAACTCTGAAAATGGACCAGTTTCACCTGAAGAACTTGTAAAGAAGTATGTACTACTGTTCAACGAAACCTCTGCTCTTGAGCTTATTAATCGTGAACATTTCTAGATGCTCCTGTGTACGTGCAAATTCAGTGAATGATATTTCCTATGTGAAAAGACTAGGAAAATTAGTTTATTGGATTCAAATTAAATCTAAATTTATTGGAAACCTAAAAAATATTTGATTTCTTAGCAGAATATTCTTACAAAGGCACTTTAGGATGGGACAATAGACTAGATTGTAACTGTACAGTGGGAGTTTTTGAAATTAGGAACCATTTTCATCATTTCTAATTTCAGTGCATGAGTGAGAGGCCATTGATGGTGCAGATGATTAAACATTTGCCTATAAATGAGTTTTGGGTGTCTTTCCACTAGAAGAGGCCTCATGATATCCTTCCAAAAGGTTATTTCTTTGAGAATCCTATGGTAGTTTTATTCTGTGGGTTGGAGTGGACTCTGACAACTAACAACAGTAGTAGTGAGTCCCAGTTAGCAATACAAGTAGTAAAATATCATTGCTGTTTACATTAGGTTTTTTTAATTGTGTCCTCCCCTCCCCCAGTTTCATTTGCGTATAATTAATTCAAATGTCATATAACCTAGTAGTTAGAGGACATAAAGGAGAATTTTGCAGTCATCATTACAATAAGTTTTATAACATTTTTTTCATTCTTGCATTCATCTTTATTAGCTTACCATTTCTCTCCAACCTATCTGTTATAACTTGCACTTTTTGTTTTAGTTAGTTACTTAGAGATAAAGCTGATGAGTCACACATAATCTTTATTATTCAATTTCAAAAATATACATGATATTTTATTTTTTTTCAATTGAGGTGATGCTGGAGTATTTTATAACATATCCCAAGCATTACCCTCCATGTTTATATGTATATATCAACAGAATAAGGACTACCCACCTTAACTATAATATTAGGTAGCAGACTTAACAAAAGCTTATTATTTATCCACTCAAGTTTTCAGTTCTTTTGCCCTTTTCAATTACAAAAATTGAATTAAAAAAGAATAGAAAAAAATTGTATTTAATAAATGTCTTACATGGTTAAAATTTAATCTGAATTGCTAAATGATTTGCTTTTAATATACATAAAAACAAAGTTTTTATTAAGTTGAAAATTAAGATATTAGTACAAATATTTGTTCAAGCATATTCTTAACAAATTCCAAGTTATTTTTTTCCTTTTGAAGACCGTCACCGAAGAACATGAAGACACCTACACCAGAAAGCTGGAACACAGTGCCAGGGAAGAAGATGAAAAAGCCTTCCACATCTGGACAAAATTTTCATTCTGGTAGGAACTCATCACCTTACTATTTGCATAGGGGTCTTGGTACTTGGTTTGCTTACAATTAGAAAATTATGAGATCTTTTTGGTTTCTCATCACAGACATGGATTACAGAGGGCCAAAGAACCCAACCAAGCAAATAAAAACCCCATCAGCACTACCTCCTCGATTACAGCATCCTTCGGGAGTAAGACAACATGCATTTGCTGGTCATTCTTCAGGGTCCCAGTCTCAAAAATCCTCCAGTGAGCACAAAAATATTAGCAAGACACCTTCACAGGTCTCAAGGTAAACCTTTGATGAAACAGCAGTGTACATTACAGCTGTTAGTTTTATTTGGTATAGAATATGTTTTTGAACAGTTGTGATAAACTTATCTGAAGCATAAATAAAATAAGTATTCTTGATGAAGCATCACACACGGATTTCATTTATTTGACCAGATTAATTTTGTAGTGTTAGAGACCTTTAGTTTTTTGTTTTTTTTCCCCAGGAGGTTCAATTTTATTTGGTGATTTGGTGGGTACAAGTGAGGCAGCACGAAGCTACCCAGGCCTTCATGAATGTAGGGCCTGCCACTTGTCCAATGGACCATGGTTAGGAATGTACTTGACTCCATAGCCGTCCAGGATGAAGTGCTTCTCAGCCACCATGTCCTCAACCTCATCAGCATTAAACTTGGTGAAGCCTCACTTCTTGGAGATGGGGATCTTCTGGCACCCAGGGAACTTGAACTTGGCCCTGCGTAAGGCCTCAATCACAGCTCCTTGTTTTGAAGCTTGGTGCGGATGGACATGATAACTTGGCCTATGTGTACTCCAGCCACTGTGTCTTGAGGTTTTCCAAAAGCACCTCGCATCCCAGTTTGGAGCCTAGTTTAGGGAGAGCAGAAATTAGCCAGGCCTGAGGCATCGAAGAGCAGCCAAGGGTTATTTGTCTCCAAGGTGCCTTAGGGCAGTCTCTACAGGACCAGAGACTGCGTACACTACCAAGGAGGCTTGCTGTCCGCAGCCTGTGCACACCAGCCCCCACAAGGGAGACCTTTAGTTTTTTAATTAGTTTTTTGAATGAGTTGGTAGATGACCTCCTTTCCGTATTTTATGCCACTTAACAATATTTTCCTGTTAAGTAAAATGTAATATTTGCTGGTTGTCATCAAAATCAGCTCTGAATCAAGACCTTACTGCATAACAGACTGATACATTGCCTGGTCCTATGTCAGCTTTATGAACATACTTTTGTTTAAGTCTGTTGTGGCTACATTTTTGCTGACACTACCAAGCCCCAAGGTATCCTTTTCTAGTGATTAATTAGTCTTTCCTTGTAAGTCAGAAGTACAGTATCTGGGATTTTGCCATCTTGGCTTCTAAGGAACATTTCTTAATATATATTCTACTGATTTATTCATTCTGTCAATCCATGTCTGTATACTTTGCTACCACCACTGTTGATATGGCCTGGATTAGGTATACACCTTAATCATTAAAGTGGTATCTTGCTTTTAAACACTTTAAGGAAGTCTTATCAGTGTGTCACATGGTTTCTTGATTGCTCTTCCCTGGGATGTTGACGACTTATCCAGGTAGGATGATAATCATTAAAAACTTCATATAATTTTCTCCATTTATTAGGGGTTTGCACCAGGTGAGGACTTTGCTTTTCTCAAGTTCAATTATATCCATACTGAAGGCTGTAATCTTTTACCTTTATCAGTAAATGTTTCAAGTCATCTTCATTCCATAAGTAAGGTTTCATCTAAATTCTGAAGTTAGGTTTGCATTCTTAGTTCTGGAAAGGTACCCTGTTAAGAACTTAAGTCAACCAAAATTATTAGTTCACTTGATGTATAGTACTCTCTTAAAACTTTATGGGACACAAGTTTTAGGTAAATCTGATTTTAGGTAGCAGCATAAATACTCCACAACTACATATTTACAGACAGGTGAACTTCAATGTCACAATTCCCCTGTGATGTATGAATTTTGTTTCTAATTTATCCTACTGAATATAATACCTTTTGGTGTTGTAATATTTGAGAGGGAATAACTTAATGTTGAGATTGCCTTGTTCATTTAATACTGCTTTTCACAAACTAAGGTGATTTTCGCTTTTACCCAAAAAAGAAAAAGAAAGAAAAGAGGGGGAGGGGCAGAAAATGAAACTAGCATTCAGCAGTGGTTTTTCAAAGAGGCAACGACATAAGCACCCTGAATAGCGAGACTAGAATCTTTATCCAGCCCTTCTCTTGGAGCAGTGTCTTGTGAACCTGTTAGTGTTACTTAATATTTATGTATTATATATAATTTATTGTATTGTTTTGTAGGTTATTTTTTGGGTTTGGGGGATACTGAAATTCATAAACAATTATGTAGTTGCTTCTTGGCTTTATACAAACATTTCAGCTTACAAAAGGTTTTATAGGAATGCATTACTTTTCTTTTGTGGGCTTCACTGCCCCCTGTTGGGAGTAGGAGGGCCAGCCTTGTTCCTAGAGAGCTGCTGCTGGATTTGAACCTCCAACCCTGTGGGCGCAGTCTTGCACACAACCACTATGCCAGCCAGCGGGGCTCAGCCCGAATGCATTACCTTTTTTTTTTTTTATGGGGGGAGGGCATCACTGCCCTCAGGTGGTGGGAGTAGGAGGCCCGGCCTTTGCTCCGTGGAGCTGGAATCAAACCTCCATCCCAGTGGGCCGCAGTACTGCGCACAACCACTATGCCACTGGGGCTCAGCCCTGGAATGCATTACTTTTGAATAGAAGAATAAACTATATTGTTTTCCAGAAATCAGAGATACAGCCAATATGTTCTGATGTTGATTCCAGTTTCAAGGAATTATTAGAATTTTTGGACAGATGTGAAATGTCTTCATGTTTTTAGAATTCCTTTGTCTTTGTATGGCATGTATAATACTTGCTATATAAAAATACATTTAATGTGTTCGCTTTGGCAGTGCATATACTAAAAAATACATTTGATGAGACAGGTAAGTAGATAAAATTTTTGACATTGTTACTGACAAGCTAGTAATACTTGGAATTAGTCATAAATTAGTGTGACTTCATTATAGATGTGTTTTACTACTGTATTAAAACAAACTTAGAATCAGTTACTGAATTAAAAATAAATATTTTATATTTACTAAAACCTTGTTGCAAAATTAAATGTGTTTTTTGGGGGGTGGGCGGATGATATTTGTAACTATTTCTAGGTCTCTTGCCTATAAAGCTATACATGAGACCTTCATAGTGCCTCATTTTTGTTTTTTGCACAGTGATACCATCCTTTTCAATATTTGGAGAAAACCATCCATAACAAATTATAATTGTCATGTGTGCTTCTGCATCTTCGTAAATTAGCTGTTTATAAGATTAATTTGTTCTCTATATTGTAGATGAGCATAAGATGATTATAGTATTCCTTAGTATCTTGGACGTTTAAGGGTGGTGTTAACTTCCAGAGACGTAGTGAATCATCAGGGTTTTCTAACACTAGGTTTGAGAAAGGCTCTGCTTTCTCCCAGTAAGCTACCACCCTATTAGAATTAGAGAAAGTATTGTAAGAGGGGTTATATAAGCACACAAATGGTTATTTCAGGGTTTGAAAAAGAAAAATCTGATGGTCACCATGGTTATAGGCCTTCTATTTTAAAAGGAGATGATCTGTCTTTACTGTGACAATAAAGATTTTTCTTGTAGGGTTTGGATTTTGATTTCCTACTATTGTAAAACTGTTAGATAATGGTATAGTTGTCTGATAATGTAAACAATATTGATACCATATGCAAAATAAAATTTTGCTGAATATTATCCAATAGCAGTAGATTGACACGGTTCAGGCTAGATTAAGAGAAGGATGTGGAACTCTAGGAATATCACTGCTGATGTGAGATGGATGTTGACTTATAGCAGAGAATATGTTTTCTCATGTTGTAATGACTATGCCAAGGTTTTCAACTGTGTGGCTCATAAACATCAAATCCAGTAGCAGCTCTCCAGGAGCAAGGCTGGGCCTCCTACTTCCACCAGAGGGCAGTGATTCTCCCCCCCCCCCCCCCCCCCCCCCAAAAAAAAAAAAAAAAAGATTGCAATGACGATAAAGGATTGCAGCCATCTCTATGTAAAGACCCAAATCCTTCCCTTGGCCATGAGGTAATCATGGTAAATGGAGAAAAGATGGACATCGTCAAGAAGTTCATCTTGCTTGAATCTACAATTAGTGTGGTCAAGATAACAAAAGAAAGGTAAATCTGCACAGACCTGTTTACTTACTGAGCTGATGCGGACTAGCGACCCACAAGTCAGGGTCGAAGTGCCCTGAGGTGTCTCAGAAGCTAACTCATGATGGTAGTAGAAAAGAGCCCATCTCTCTGGAAGAGAGGCCAGTGCTTTTGGACTGCGATGTGGAATCACACCCCAGCATGTAACTGCTTTGCCAGGACTCTTCAAGTGTACTGAGAAGCAAGAATGTTACTTTGAGGCTTAAGGTGTCCCTTGAGAAGGACATCAGGTTTCATAGATGGGTTGAGAAAAAAGATGAAGGCCTTGAAGAGATGAATTGGCAGAGTGGCTGCAATGTTTGATCCATTGTTGCAGCCACTCTGTTGAGCAATCTCCTTGAGAACCTTTTTCTTTACTGACAATGATGACCAAAGTATGTAAGACGATGGGCCACAAACCTTTTGAGAAAAATTTTGACTGTTCTAACAGACTTACTCAGTCTTTTGGAAGTATTTCATCATATTTTAATATTGTTCACTGTTAACCACACAAGCATTTTTAGTTCTTTGATCTCCTTATTCATTGTCCACCTGTCACTTACATAAGAAGTGATTAAAAATAACTTGGCTAAATCAGGTGTTTATTAATTGTCCAAGATCTCTTTATACTTTCAAACCTTTAAGGATCTTTTGCAGCACATTTGCTTAGTGTTGTATGTCATTTGTTCTCTTGCCTGCTGCTTCCATGAATGCTGATTGTAGATACAAGTTAAATGAAATATATGACAGTTTGTCATTTCTGTTTATCATGTTTCATATTTTGAGTATTTCTCTGCACTGAGAAGTAAGCTATATCAAAGGTAGTAATCTCACGTCTGCATCAGTGTGTTCTTTCCTCATGGCTTTCAACCAGCAAGGATATTTCATTTACATATCACATCACAGTTAATAAACTTTCCATTCTGGTACCGTATTCTCCTTTATATAGTCCAACAACTCCAATGGCTTAATCAGCATCCAGATTAAGTAGTAAAGGTGGGAATCTCATGTTTTCTGATCTTAAACAATATTTTATCCTCTGTTATTTTTCCTACCACTACCTTTTGGTCTATGCACAAGTTCCACACGAGTACAAGAGAATGGTGTTGAGTTTTCATTCATCTCAGTGTTAACTATAGTTTTTTAAAACCCACACAGTTGTTGAATGCCTTTTTGCATACTTAGTAAGATACTGGTAAACATCTTGCTGAGACTTTGCTGTCAGCCAAGATCCACCTGCAGTCATGAGTGGTATCCTATGTGTTCCACGTCCTTTTCTGAATTCAGCTTGGATTTCTCGCATTTTCCTGTTGATGTTCTGGTGCAACACCTTTTGAACTATCTTAAGCAAAAATTTACTTGCATCTGGTTTATTCAACTTCTTCTACATTCTGTTGGTTCAGTTTTTCTCAGCCTTTGGAAACATTTTCGTTGATTACCCATTTTTTACTTAGAGCCTTGCTATTCACCACTGCCTTCAGTGCAGGTTGCATTTCTTCCTTCAGTGCCATCAGTCTTGATCATGTGTGAAGTCTTCAAATGGTTGGATACTGTGCTAGAGAAACAAATTCACAGACATGCGTATGGATATAAGGGAAAGGTTTATATACAAGAGGAATGGAACATTGAGAAAGCATTCCAACCCAGTCCAGCCCCAAATCTTAAGTCCGATATTAGCCCATATGCCTGATACCAGTCTATAAAGTCTCCTTCTGACTTTATGAAGCACGTGCAGTGACACCAGGACAATCACAGGCGAGTGGTGCAGTCTTGTGTGTCTGGTAGCAATTGAAGCATCTCAGCGCTTGCAGGGGTCTCCCCATGGCCTCCCAAGCATCTCAGCAGTGGCAGGAGTCTCCACGTGGCTTTTCCGGCCCTAGAGGTTTGGCTTCATCAGGGCAAGCCCATGTGGCATCTCCTCCAGCTCCTCCATTCTCCAGGAATCAGCATCAATTAGCATGTTGTCAATTCATCTTGTCAGTAGTTCCTCTCCCAGGAACTCAGTATAGTCACTCTACTCCAATTTGGAAATACCGCGAGACTTCCCAGAACTCTCAGGAGAAAGTCATGCCCACACAGAGGCCTCAGAGTGACAGGCTAGACTCCACCCCTACACTCCAAATTATGAAATTGACACACGAGTAAATGACTGCCACAGATATTAACCAATTCTTTTTGTATATAGTGGCTCTGAATTACTTAGATTTTCTTTTGTGCTTCATGTATCGTCCAGTATTTTCCCCAAAGATTCCTCCCATAATACAACTCAAGGTTTGAAGTTTTCCTACAAATCTTTTAACTTGAAAAATGCTGAACACGTTATTCCCTTTTATCATTCTACCCTTGATTCTTTGTACATTTCATAGTAATACATTATCTTTTTTTTTTAATTGACTTTTGGGCTTTCTTTATGAAATCTGCTGTTCATCTCATTTCATTAAATTTGTTACAGATTTGCCAGTATTGCATAGTTGATCATTCATTTTGTATTAAGTACTCAGTACATGTTGTCACTTTACTTTTCCTAATAAAAATGTTTTATTTGACAGAAAACCCGATCGTGAGAGAGCTGAGGATTTTGATCACCCCAGTCGAGAATCTAGTTATTTTGGACTTTCTCCAGAGCAACGCAAAGAGAAGCAAGCTATGGAAGAGTCTCGCTTACTTTATGAAATTCAGAACAGAGATGAACAGGCTTTCCCTGCTCTTTCCGTATGTATAGAATCATATCTTGGAAGTTACTCTGCAGAAGTCTCTTCTAATATAGTTTCTCTTACTTATAGTAAACTATATAGTAAGTTAATATTTTTTAAACTGAAAGATTATTATGTAATTAATCATGTAATTCTTTTCACTTTTTTAAAATAATTTTATTTGGGACTCTTACAGCTACTACAACATTCAGTATATCATTTGTATCAAGCCATTTGCACACATGCTGCCACATACATTTCCAAATACTTGAGCCCTTGGTACAAGCTCCTCTTTAAAAAATAAAAAACCCTCCCCTCTCCCTCCCCCCTTTTTTAATTTTTTAAATTATTTTTTTAAATTTTAGGCATCACTGCCCTGGTGGTGGGAGTAGGAGGCCCAGCCTTTGCTCCTGTGAGCGGGAATTGAACCTCCATCCCAGTGGGCCGCAGTCCCGCACACAACCACTATGCCACTGGGGGTCAGCCTATCCCCCCCCCTTTTTTTTTAATGAATCATCTTATTGGGGGCCCATACAACTCCCATCACAATCTTTTCACATTTTACAAGATAAATGAGTCCTAGTCATAGTGCCTAGTCAGTAATACAGTTGAGTCAAGTAATTTTAGTTAGCTTCATATAATTTACTAGCAAAAATAATGTGTTTTAGAGATTAATCCTTAGAACCCCCTTTAAAGATATATAAAAATCAGGGGAACTTTGTTTTTTTTTACTAAGTTGTACTGAGAATCCACTGTCAGTAGATTCTGCCTCATAGTTACTGTATTTAGGATTTCTGAGACTAAATCTTTATGGGTATATACAGGTTCACCTTTCTCCCTCAATGTCTGGTGGGCTTGAATTGCTCATTTTGTAGGTATTAGCCCAATGTTTATCTGACGTTGCCACCCAATGTGTGTGTGCATGCGTGCATCCCTGCATGAGTGTGTGTGTGTATAATCAACCCTGTAACATTTAATGCTATAATTTTGACCTTGCGCAGTGTGCCTAACACTGGACTTTGATAAATGTTTTTTATCAAAATTGTGTTCTTTATCTTTAGAATTTAAAAGTCATTTGAGGGAGGGTAAACCCTTCTCTAACAGAATAAAGTTTCTGCTTTGTAAGGGGGGCGGGGGCGGGGGGGGCCGGCAGTCGGTGGTTCACCGGCAACATTGAGGGAAGTGTCTTACTGAGTCCAGAGATCTGGGGACCTTAGTGAATGGTACCCAAGTGATGGCTGGGCATTTTTTCTGTTGAGTGTACCAAAGAGGAATGTTAAAGGAGGACACAGCCAGTTCCCTGTCTTTTATAGAAAACCTCTAGTCTGAGCAATAACAACAGCATATCTGAGATAGCAGTTCAGCCTAGGACAGGTGTCTAGGAATTACTGTTAGATGTCCTCGTGTGTGTAGGAATTAGTCATTGTATATTGAGTGTGTTTATCGCAGATATGTGCTATTTTTCCCTAACGTTTTTGTAAAACCATAAATATTTCAGCAATCCCCCTCCTTTTCCTTTAATATAAAACCTATACTCTGATGTGAGGATATGCTGTGGATTTTTTGGTTAAAGTGGATTTATCTCAAATTTTTTACATTAGAAAATTTGATCCTCTTCTTGGTTTCATAAGACCTGGGTTCTCTTCTAGAAAAGTGCTATAGAAGCCTGTGAGAAACATTAATATACAGAGTGCTATAAAAGGGCGGGGGAAGGATCCTTACTGATTGTTTAGTTTTCAAACCTGCCATACTCCTGCTGATGTTTAACAAAAGGGGAAGTTGAAATGATTTGCAATTCAGGGTGTTTTTTAACCCCTCAAGAGTGAGGCCTCTGCAAAGACATCTCTTATGAGTGATGGGTCTGGGGATGCTGCTTTATATAAAAAATATAATGGGTGAAAGGCATGGTCAGGGTGACGCCCTGAAATGCGGTGTTCCCTGGGATAAGTTTTTTGGTGGGGGGCATCACTCCCCCTGATGGTCGTGGGCTCTACCCAGTGCTGCTCCTGAGAGCTGCCGTTGGATTTGAACCTCCAAGCCCGCAGGCTGCAGTCACGCATTCAACCACTTACGCCACCGGGGCTCAGCCCAGGATAAGTTTTTGACTACAAATTTTGACCAAATTGGCTATTTAGGATCAATAATAAGAATATACTGTGTATACGCTGAGTTTTTCAGCACATATTTGACACAGTTTTTATGGTAAAATTAGGTGCCTTGGCTGATATTTGGGTTAGCTTATACTTGAGTATATACGGTTACAAGAGATTATGTACTTAAAGATGGTTCTTAGGTCCTGCTTTTTTGTCAATTCAGAAATATAAAGAAAAAGGGCCATAGATTTTAAGACATGAAGAGTAGTTACATAAAAGGTTTTTTATGTTTGCACTTCCCTGAGTAAGTCTATAACACAAAAATAATTGATTGTGGTTTGTTCATTTTTAAGAGTCCGTCTGTCAATCAGTCAACTTCTCAGAGTAGCAACCCAGGGTCCCAGAGAAAGTCATCTCATGTGAGTGACAGAAAAGGAAATAGACGGAGAATGGATACTGAAGAACGAAAAGATAAAGGTACATTATTTCATTATTTGAAAGTAGATGCTGGAGAACTGTCTGGTTTAAAGTTGAGGAAAAGCACCATTTTCATGGTAATCATTGAGCAGTTTTTGTAGTGTCATTTCTGAGTGTGACAGAGAAACAACTCTAAAGCATATTAAATGTTTATTGGGAAGCAAACAAGCAAAAAAAGAAATAGTACGTTGGCTTTCTTTGTTTTTTTCTTCTGTATATAAAACTGACTGGTTGCTGATGCTGCCCTTTTTACACTGAAACTGTTACAGACCCTGTCCACGGGCAAAATCACTTGGATAAGAAACCTGAGTCAAGCACATCAGAGGTAAAGGCATGAACATTGATTAGATATTTTCTTTTTTAAATCCTGATAATGCTACAGGAAAAAATGGAATGCTGGAATATATTTTAGGAAAGTTGATTGAGTATAATGCCTTACTTGAATGATTAGAATGTAGTTGTTGGTCTTAATGACTAGTAGATTGCTCAGTATTTAAGTACTTTAACTGGACTTTAACTGGTTAGAATTCAACTAGTACTACAGAGATAAAAGTTCCTATAAAGATTAACCCAGAGACAGTTAGCTTTCCCATGAAGCGCAGTTAATCTTTCCATGAAGATTAGCCCAATGGAACAATTCTGTTTTGTTTTAAGAGTAGGAATTACATCATTCTGAGCAGTAGTATCACGCTGTTTTGAAATTATGCCTCTGATAGAAACTGCCCAGTAGTTGGATAGGATGAAAATACACAGGTAAGATTATCTACCTTTTGAAGATTAGAGAACATTGAAAAATATACTCAGTTGTTAAAGGGTTTAGTTGTTGGGTATAGGTAGGGTGAAATCAAAAGACAAACATAATTATCCTCAAATGTGGATTTTTTGAATAAAAAAAGTATGTCTTTAATCAATTAATCTATCATATATTATCTCTTTTTGCTTCCAAAGAATATTGGCAGTGATAAAAGTGCAAGAATTTCATCACCATCAAAGGCAAAGAAATTGGAATACTCACCTCCTACAGAACAAGTAAGGGTGCATTTGTTACTGAATGTTATTTTTTAGGCTTCTTTTTGCTCTCTTTGAGCATTAGAAAGTATTCCGCATGGGAAATGGGAAAATTCTCGCAGCACAATTTGGGTGCAGTGAGGTTTTTTTTTTAATTGATTTATATGTTGGTTATTTTATAATGCTTGTCTCTTCTAGGGAATGTTATTTTATAAACTCCACTTTCTGGACATAGAAACTGTTCCTCTGAATTGATTGCCATTCTGTCTGTATCCGTTAATCTTTATATTTGCTATCTGAGGATTGTCTTTAAAATTAGATTTTTGAAAGGAAACGATTTCTATATTTCCAACCTTTTACAATTATTTGAGCCCTTAATACTTCATTACTATACATTTAAAAACAACTGTTGATTTCTGATTTAATTTTTGAAAAACCTAAGTTACTGTAGACATTTTGTTGAAAATAATTGTAGTCAACTGTCTTTTAATTATAGCATTCTTAGTGGCTAGCACATCATTTTAATGCAAGTCTTTGAGTGAGGTCCTTTTCAAAATAATTCATGAATTTTATGGCTATTTCATGGTTTACTCCCATTACATTAATCTTCCAAACTCATTGCCACTGAGTCAATTCTGACTCATAATGACTGATACCACTAGGACAGTAAGGTAGAGCCACCCTTTGGGGTTTCATAGACTTTGGCTATTTTGGGGAGCAGACAGCCTCTTTTTTCCCTTGGAGCCCCTGCTAGGTTTGAACTGCCAACTTTGTGGTTAAGCAGTTCAGTGTCTAGCTCACTGCACCATAGGGGCTTTTCTTGTTTAAAAGCTGTGGCCAAATTGTGGTAGGGTGATTTCTGTTTCTTTGGTAGGCAACCCTTCACCATAGGGGCTTTTCTTGTTTAAAAGCTGTGGCCAAATTGTGGTAGGGTGATTTCTGTTTCTTTGGTAGGCAACCCTTCATTAGGACCTCAGAGTGGTTGGGTGAAATTTTTGGCTACTGTATTGTTTTGTTTTCATTTCCCCCCAAAACCAGAAGCACTGTCTATATAGTAATGGTAGTTGTGTGAAAGACAGGCAACTACAGTTAAGTGATTTGTAAAAGTAATAATGCTTAAGCAAAATAAGTTTGTTTTTTTTTTTTTCTCCTCGAAGAAGCCAGAAGAACATATATCTCTGTCAAATCCAGCTCCCCTTCTAGTTTCACCAGAGGTACACCTAACTCCTGCGGTGCCTTCTTTACCAGCCACTGTGCCAGCCTGGCCAAGCCAACCTGCAACTTTTGGACCAACAGGTTAGATAAGAATTTTTAAAAAACCAGTCGGCCAACAAAATGACTTTTCAAGTTAAAAGACGCTCCAGTGTTTCAGTTGAGCGCTTGACTGACCTTGGAGAGCAGGGTTAGTTGTGAGGAGGGAGCCACACAGAATGTCTGTGCCATCTACTTTGTTTTGCTTCCTGTGTGCAATGGCCAAGCTTTATTGGGTGGGATGAATTTGAGACATTCCATTCATCCCAGAAGTGGGGTCTGATGTGGCGTCTGTTGCTTTGATTGTTCAGTACTTAACGGATTCCACCATTTGACACATCTTCCATAGACCAACCCTTTAATCCCTGATTAATCCTTTGTCAGGGTCCTATGGTTCACACATGTTTGTAAGGGTCATTATTTTAAGACATTATCTCTAAGGGAGGTGTAGTGGGGAGGGGGAGGGGAAATAGGAGCTGATACCAAGGGCCTAAGCAGGAGGAGGATGTTTCGAGAATGATGATGGCAACAAATGTACAAATGTCTGCATACAATGGATGTTTGTGTTGACCGTGATAATAAGAGTTGTGTGAGCCTCCAATAAAATGATTAAAAAAAAACAGTTTAAATACATAGCTTTGAAAAAAAAAAAAGAACTTAAAGCATGTTCCTGAACTAGTTACATACTGTGTGTCCCGGAGAGTCCTTAGTTGATAAGAAAAGAGCACTTTTTATTTGCTAAAGTATATATGCGTTTTTATATGTAAACTACTCATTATGTAGCCTCCTTTACTTATGATGGAAACATAGTTGTAGAGAATTAATTTTTCTCTTCGTAATTTATATGAGTTATATACATTTTTATAGGTGTTCCTGCTCAAATTCCTGTTTTGTCAGTGACACAGACTCTGACTACGGGACCTGATTCTGCTGTGTCACAAGCTCAGTTAGCACCATCTCCAGTTCCTGTTTCAATACAGGCTGTTAACCAGCCCTTAATGCCTTTGCCTCAGACACTGAGCCTTTACCAGGACCCCCTCTATCCTGGTTTTCCCTGTAATGAAAAAGGAGAGCGAGCCATCGTACCACCCTATTCACTGTGTCATACTGGGGAGGACCTGCCTAAAGGTAAGGTCCTTCTTCTTGTTTGCAGCGTGTGTGTTAGGTCAAATAAAGTGGAGTGGGAAATGGAGAGATGTGATTAGTGGTCTAGTCCGAGTAGCTCAGAGGTCTGACTTTTTTAAGTAAGCAGATGTCTGCCTTTAGTTATCCACTTCTGTTTCAGTTGGTTTTTTTCATTAGAAGATCTCTTATATGTTTAGTAACTCACTCTGCTCATGTCATTCCCTTCTCAAAACTAGTCGAGAAAAACTTTCAATTGATTAGCCAGGTTACATAAACACTATTAAGCATTCTTACTGGTATGTATTTTTGTAAATACTCCCATTACTTTGTCCTTCAACAAATTGTGGAGGAGAATGAATATAATATGTAGTAGTTCTTATTTTAGAACTATTAGTATTTGTTTATTTAACAAATAATTTCCTAAAGGAATTTGCTTTTCCTGCTCCAGTAGGAAAATGTCTCACTTTGTTTCATGTTGGGAAGTGAATTTTATTAGTAACTGGGTATATCCATTGAGCAAGTGGCCACTCAAGCGTCCTGTAGGGCAGGGTCAAACTGCCACTGTGAGTTTCCAATAGTGCTATGGGGAATAGAAAGACATGCCATGCTCCCTTAGAGTAACTGCTGATTCCAAACTAATGGCCTTGTGGAGGACAGCTGAGTATGCAACCACTCAACCACTAGGACTTCTTATCAAATGGATTCCTTGGCTAATAGCCTACTAATCCATGTTATTTATGAGTTATGTTAATGTTATTATTATTATTTTTTTGAACATCACTGCCCTCTGTTGTGGATATCTTTGGATTAGGGTAGTGGTAGACTGGGTGAGAAACTTCATGTGTGTCTAATTGAGGGATTGCTATTTTTAGATAAGAACATTCTTCGATTCTTCTTCAACCTTGGTGTGAAGGTAAGTATATATTTAAATTTTTTTTTACTGTTTGAAAGTATTGGTAGCCGTCAATATGCAATGGTGTTTGTTTTGATGACTGTCAGTTCTGACCTAAATGAAGTACTTCCCCCCCTCATTATTATTGTCTTTTATTAACCATATCTTTAGAAAGCTATTCTTTGTCCTAAGTGAATTTAAAACTATATCATCAGTATAGTTCATTGTAGCTCTGATACTCTGGACTAGCAGACAGTAGCAGGATTTACAGAATCTCCTCATAGAAGGAACCTGCATTTCCAGCACCACATAGTGTAGTGATTGAGACTTCAGTTTTTGCTTTTCCTCTTAATTTTAATGATTCAACCATGTGACCATCTTAAGGAAAGGCCAATGTCTTTTGAGCAGTCTTGTTGCAATGCTCTCACTTGGGAATTAAATAAAAGGTTTGAATTTGAGGTTCTGGTTTTGCTTTATCCCTTTTTTTAATGATTTAGGCTGGGGCAAGCCATTTAGTGTATCTGAGCATAGATATTGCTGTGAGTCAGAATAGACTCTGTGGCAGTAAGTGTGCATTTGAGGACTTTTGGGGGCCTCAATTATTTATGGGGTGAGGATGATAAATCTACCTGCTTCAGTTGTGGAGTCAAAGAAAATAAACTGAATGTACCTATGTCTGGAAATGTGGTTGTTTAATAGCATATCTTTTAGGCATTGCATATATTGTTGGAAATGAGTTATCCAGAAATAGCTTGCCATGAAACACGAGGCTGGAGCACCCTGGGCCTTTGTTAGTGTTTTGTTTTCTTGTTCTGGATCAATTTCAGGCTGTTAATCTATCAAATGAATGTCCTAATACTTGCTTTCAAGGAAAGAAAATTGACATCATTTACTGAGAATTAGTTTTAATTTCACTTTCTATGGTATTCCAATGGCTAGTTTCATATTCAGTTAATACTGGCTTTAGTTCTTGGTTAATTTTGTAAACTAAGTAGCTGATACTGTTTTTTTGATGTTCAGCTGCACCTTGGCAAGAGTTTGGGAATGTTTCACTGTCAACATCACTCATCCACTCTTATTTTCTGCAGTTTACTTTAATTCTTGCTACTGTAGTGCCCAGTGAACTGACCCCCTGTTTAAAAAGTTTGAGGCCCCCTGTTCTATGGCCTGTGATCTTCTGCCTCTCTGGGATGCTTATCATGATTGTTTTGCATAGTTAGTCATGCTGAATCTCTTTTTTCACCTCTTTACTTACCATGTTTTGTCTCTCTTCCAGGCTTACAGTTGTCCTATGTGGGCTCCACATTCTTACCTGTACCCTTTGCACCAGGCCTACATGGCAGCCTGCAGGATGTACCCAAAGGTCCCTGTCCCTTTGTATCCTCATAGTCCTTGGTTCCAAGAAGCTCCTCCTCCTCAGACTGAAAGTGATTGTAGTTGTGCAGATGCACACTTTTCTATGCAGACTGAGGCCAGTGTTAATGGTCAGATGCCACCAGCAGAGATTGGACAGCCAACATTTTCTTCACCTCTCGTTATCCCTCCACCCCAAGTGTCTGAAAGTCATGGACATTTGTCTTATCAGCCTGATCTTGAAACCGAGAACCCAGGGCACCTTCTTCATGCTGAATATGAAGAGTCGATGGGTGGCAAGAATATGTTCCCACAACCATCCTTTGGGCCGAATCCATTCTTAGGCCCAGTTCCCATTGCACCTCCTTTCTTTCCTCACGTTTGGTATGGGTACCCATTTCAGGGCTTTATAGAAAATCCAGTAATGAGGCAGAATATTGTCCTGGCCTCTGATGAGAAAGGAGAATTGGATTTGCCCCTGGAAAATCTGGATCTGTCTAAAGAATGTGCTTCAATTTCAGTAGTTGATGAGTTTCAGGAGGCTAGTGGTGAAGGTCCACTCCCTGTCCCAGAAGCAGTTATGACCAATAAGCATGAAGGCCGGGTGGAGCAGTCATCCCAGACACCTAAGGCCGACCTGCCCGTGGCTTCCACCCCTCCTCCAACAGAGGGAAAGGCTCATCTTCCCACTCAGATTCTAAACCGAGAGAAAACAACCTCTACTGAACCTGAACCTAAAAGGACCATTTCAAGTCTAAAAGAAAAGCCAGAAAAAGTCAAGGACCCTAAAATTGTTCCTGATGTACCAAGTCCTGGGGCCAACTTGGTGGATAGTAGAGTACAAAGACCAAAAGAAGAGAGTTCAGAAGATGAAAATGAAGTGTGTAATATTTTAAGAAGCGGCAGATCAAAGCAGTTCTATAATCAGGCTTTTGGAGGCAGAAAGTACAAAAGTGATTGGGGTTATTCTGGCCGGGGAGGGTATCAACATACAAGAAGTGAGGAGTCCTGGAAAGGGCAGCCAAACCGAAGTCGTGATGAAGGCTATCAGTATCATCGCAACCCTCGAGGACGGCCGTACCGGGGGGACAGGCGGAGGTCCGGGATGGGAGATGGCCATCGGGGACAGCACACTTGATACTTGTTGCTGAAGTGCTGTCGAGCAGACACCAATGGGTGCAGTGTTTTCTGAAGGCTTGTAGAAAGTTGATTAAAAACCCAAATTGGATTAATCTTCTCCCCTCCCATCCTGAACAAGAGATCTTGGACGTGGGCGCAAAGGGGCAGATGAGGTCCCAGTATGGCCATCTTCTTCATTCAAAACCTTCACTTGTCGGGTGACTGCCCCCATAAAAAAAGGATAAGAAGCTAAGTATTTTTATAAACAGCTTAATATAAACATAGATTTAGTGTTTGATTTTTTCCCCCCTTGTATATGTTTGACTTTAAATGTTGGAAATAATGTGCTTTATATAGTGTTTATTAAATTGACAGAAAATTGTACCATTTGACACACTATAGATTCCAAAACAATGTTGCACCAAATAGAAATGTCTATTTTATTATAAAATGCCTTAGTCAAAAACTGGGCTCAAACAATTCTCAGCCTCAAACACTGTTTTTTGAAATGCTTCCAACCCAAAGGCCTTTCATCTCAATATCTGTCAAACTTGAATACTCTCTTCTCTTTAATATTACACATAAGGCAGCCTATTATCCTGTGTATTAGAAATGTATATAGTTCTTTTAATATACATAAGGGTATATTTTTGAATTTTGGTGAGTATTTGTTGAATATGGGATTGCAGATAGAATAGAAACAATAGGAGATCCTTTGAAATTCCCACCAAGAATTCTTAGCACTGGTGTAAATATCATGGTGCCTACTCGAAAGAAATGTAGATGCTATGCATTTTGAATAAACCTGCATCTGTTAAAGCTGCAGAAGTTTTTTAATGCCACTTTAACACTAATGCACTGACAGATTCTAAATATTTTGTGAGAAGAAATGTAAAATTTTTAGTTTGACAAAGTTTCTATGGAGTTACCTTTTTTTTTTTCATTTTGAATTTCTTCTTGCCCCATTGGTTATGTGTATCCCTTTACCATTTGCATGTTCAGACTTGTCACAGATGGAACGATTGTACAGAAGTAAGATGATTGTGACTTTCAGTGTGTTGTTGTGATTCTCTCTAGAGGATGCTGCTAGCGATGGTTTTGCTTCTCATTTTACAGCTCATTATCCCTAGGCAGTGTGCCCCGACCCTGCTTCCTCTCCAGTCTCTGCAGTATTCCTAGCAGTTGCTCTTGCAAGGCGTTGTCTCTGCTCCTGCAAGGTTTGACTCTGAATTGACACAGTTTCATTCATCTGTGTTATTTGGAGGAAACTTTCCTAAGCATATGTTTCCTATTTGTACATAACAATATGAAAAACTACCCTTTTTTATGCTAAAAGATTACCTTTTGATCAGGAAGCTTTGAGTGCTATGCAAAATAACGTAATAGTAATTTCTTCTGCCTATAATCTACTAAGCCCCAAATCGATGTAGTGGCTTTTTTTTTTTTTTTTAAAGTAGGTTACTTTAAAACCATACAGTTCACTTGAAATTGACAAACTGAAGCAGTTATGTTTCCTGGGTTCTCTGATAATCTATGGCAATGTTTGGGTGCAAGCTAGGCTCAGTGAATCTCCACTGTACTGTAATAATGGTTAGTTACCTCTGGGCTGTATTAATTACCTAATGTCTGTGTAACTGCTGATTTGAGTAGTGATTAGCATTTAGCTGTTTTGTAACATAGAATTTTTAGAGTGCACTTTGAAAGATAACATTTTATTATGATGGTGCTAGGTTAAAAAAATTGTAAAAATTGGGATGGTTGCAAGGAAAGTAAAAAATTCCTGAAAGAACCTGTTGATAAGAATTTCTGTTGTCACCTTATAAGCTAGAACATTGTGGAACGTAATGTCATTTGTTTTAACACCAGGTGAATGTGGAATGACAATTATGATCGGAGGGTTCTTCACTTTTCTGCCCAGGCTTATATAATGAGTAGGTTTATTTTACCTGATAGTTTTCCTGAAAATCACATTTGAATGGGGATGCAGATTTAAAAATTTGATGTAGGTTTAAACTCAGGAGTCCAAAAGAGTTGCTGTTTTGAGTCCTTCGTTTTGTTGACTGGGATTTGTTCTGTTACTGGAATGTCTAAAATGTGGATGGGACAGAACGTGTTCATTTTTTCATTGTTATGCTGCCTTACCTCAAAGGATTATAACAGTACGTTACAGCTCCTGAAGGAAACAGTGCTAAAAGAGAATTTTAGCAAGCTGGTACTTCACTCAGTCATCTGGAATGAAAAAAATTTGAGTTTTGACAATAAGTTTGCTGAAGGGGTTTGTTTGTTTCTTTTAAATCCAGGGGATTTAAGATCAACCTAGAACAAGTAAACTTGTGTCTTCCTTCATTTTAATTGGCAAGAGTAATTCTTTTAAATTTATACAAAAGAAGCAAAATTGGAGAATTTGAGCATAAGTTGGGAATTGGCAGTCGTGGAGCTTCGATGGAGATCAACCATATTTTGAAGAACAAATGTTTAGACTGACCAAAACTCACTTCTTTTAGCTAGGTGCTTCTGCTGTCCCCTGTTCCCTTCCATTTTAGTATTATCTATCTTTCTCTTCATCAAGTTCATTTCCTCAGAAATCTGCAACACTTGCCCCTGTGTTCCGTGACAGCAGGACATTGGCATCTTTCAGGTCTTTGTACTGCCTGCTCTGGTAACATGCTTGCTCACACGCATGGCAGGTGTTAGTTGACCTTGTCCTGACTTGGCACGAGTAGGCTTTCCCAAACCACTGTGCTGATACTACTTATTTGATGCAAACTTTTTGCAGTGTGCTGTTTCCTTTGTAACTCAAGGTTGAATTAAAATGCCTGTGAACTGCAAACTTGCTTCAGATTGACTTGGTGCAATAAAGTTCCTTTCTAACCTTTTCTGGTTTAGAAAACATTCAGCCATCTTAGAGACTTAGCAATATTTATTTTTGCCTCATTTGTTTTATCTACAGTTTTGGATGAGGTAAATTTTTTGCCTTTCCCTTGTGGGTACTAAGCAAGGTCCATTCTAGTGTAGCTGAAGATAATGCACATTTGGCTACACTATTTCTGTTTACTGTATTTTGCTCCCTGTTTTATGCCCAAATACTGTTGTGTTTTTGTTAAGACTCTTAATAATGGCTCAGTTTCAGTATATCAGTTTCAAAGAAGTAAGATTTTGTACCAATGTCAACTATTTACTGTCCCACTAATTAGGATTTTTTTTTTTTTAAAGAGACCCACTCCTCCCCCACCCCTCCGTACAAGTTTTGAAAGATTCTAGAACAGGGGTTGGTGCATGTCTTAATGCTGAGAAACGGCAACTTTAGGGTTGAATTTACTTGAATGGATTAAAAATTATTGTTACAGTTAGAAACAGTGTATGTATGAGAAATGGTAATAGCCTTACACTGAGTACAAATAATACTTAAAAGCATGTGAAGATGTGATCATTTGTGATGTTACTTGTTAAAAAAGTATACATATCTTTTGAAGTGTTGAAAAGATAGTACTTTATATTCTTTATCATATCACTTTTTGTAAGTGTTCAATATATTCCTGTTTATTTTTCTATGTTCTGTTTTGTAGCCTTAAGAAGTGTTTCAAACATATCTGAATGTATAAAATAAGAGTAAATGCCCTACATGGTGTGATGCTGCATTATATATAAAATTGTGTGCATACATTAAATTTTGTCTCGAGTCTGTTTTGATTCTTTTGGTTCCATGGCTGCAAAGAGAAACTGAGGTGGCCAAATATGTGTTTATTTGGCCTTGTCTGAGGAGTTGAACGAAATAGTTCAGAACTGGGTATGATGGGGGTGGGGAGGGGTTGGCAAAGGGAAGCATTTATTTGCAGCTGAGTTAATGGGGTTTCTGGGGGAATCAGAACTAGTCTGTGGAGGGAAGCAAGAGGATGTGTGTGTGTGTAGTTGGGAGCCTGGCAGAATTGGTCCTAACAGAAGTGGATGAGTTGAGAACTAGGTTCACAAGAGGTGTTCAATACATGGTTCACAGAAATTTTGAACTTCTGAAAATGACTATTTTTGCTTCACGGGGTTTTGAAGAGGGCAGGCTTTTAGGTCCATGTGTGAAGAGTAGTATGCGATATAATAAAAGTACGGCTTTCCCTCATGGATGCACGCACTTCCTTCTTAAACTCTTGCAAAAGAAAACTAGTCTTTAGTTTGAGACTATACATGGGCCCAAGCTTATTCAATAATCACCAGTCTTGCCACCATCCAAATTAACTAATACACTAATCTGTTTTAAAAGTCGTCAATTTGGTCGCAGCCAATTCTAAACTCAAAGACTTTCAAGACTACAGTGACTTTGCAAACAAAGGTGTGAACCTGATCAGGGTGGTTAATGAATGGTTCAGAAATTTTCTCAGTATAACTGAAGAGTTCATCGTCATTGAGTAGCAACTCGAGTTTACAAGGCATTTCATTCACATACCTAGCCCCATTATCAATAGGACTTTGATTCACAGCTCAAAATGTTCAGTTGTGAGTGGCAATGTCCATTTTAGCTTGTTGCAAAGGAGCTCATGGAAATCAGTATCCCAGTTACTGGGGCTTCTATTGGTGCTCACGCTTTTTTAGCACGTGAGCTGCTTATAAAATGATCAAGTCAAAATGATCTAACTACAAAAATGCAAAACATATTACATTTATTCATAAATATATTGAGAATTCTTTATCTATACAATGTGTTTATGTACCTTGCATAACCACAAGTACATGTTAGACAATTTTTTGTCATCTGAGTTTACTCTGATTTGTACTGAAATGAATGAGCCAAGGATGGAGAGTCTGGATGAGAGCTCCTGACAGCCAGCCTCAAGCACACTTCCAAATGATCATCATCATGGACTTAATCAAGTGGGAAAAGGCAAATAATGCAGTCAAGGAGGTAGCATATTTTCTCATGTTTGGGCACTTTCCCTCTGCAACTAAGTTACAGAAATGTTGATGCACTCGACTTCAGCTGAATGTTGGTTTGTAGTGTCAAAATCTCCCATTTCAGGGAAGTGATGTTTTTTGTCTTTATTGGTCCAGCTCCTCCACTCATTTTAATACCCTTATGTATAAGAGAAAAAGAACCAAGGTCTGAAATTTGGCCTGTACTTAGCGCAGTTGTTTGCAATTGACTGTGATGTTATCAATTAAGTGATGGGGTTGATGATAAGCTAGTTTTTTGGTTTTTTTGGGGGGGGCATCACTGCCCTCAGGTGGTGGGAGTAGAAGGCCCAGCCTTTGCTCCGTGGAGCCGGAATCGAACCTCTATCCCAGTGGGCCGCAGTCCCGCGCACAACCACTACGCCCCCGGGGCTCGGCCCTGATAGGCTAGTTTTCAATGCAGCGCGATCTACCACTCTACATTTGTGATCGAATAGTAGATCGCTATTGATGTGTTGAGCCCCCCTGGTTTAGAGAAGTACATACCAAGTAGACCAGGGTACATTTAAAAGCTTGGGAGAAAATCCCATTGTTTTTGTACTTATGAGGCTTCCTTGTATGATGGTAGTAACTGATGTTTGGTGTCTTATTATAGATGGTGGCTTACAACTTGTTCCCGTTGAAATTAACAAAATGTTCATTAATCTTGAGCTTGTTGACCTTAATGCCAACACTTTTTTTTGTACCCAGTGAACAGAAAGCTTGCCCACACCAACATCATTACTTAAAATAGGGAATGCTGAGCCATTTGAGAGACTCATAGTTATCAATTGTAACTACAGCTTTTTCCGCGACAGTTTCTTCATTTAATCTTGTGTCTTCATCTTTGAGACCTTCACAACCTTCTGTAATGTAAAAACTAATTTATTGTACAGAATCTCAAAAAACTTGAAATAAAATTTAATTTGGGAAAACGGCCACTTGAATTGTTAAGGACCTATTAACAGCCCTAACCTTAAAAGCATCTGTCTCATGGCACAAAACTTTCTATTTTTTTACAATCGTCCATTTAACAGATGTAGTACTGAGAATTTGCAGTCATCCACTAATGGCAAGTATGTTTAAACACTTTTATGGGGCACACATTCGTGCATGTTTGAACTGAAGCCATAGTATTAATGCTTTTGACTGACCTCATAAGTGGTAGGGGTAGGGTTATGACCGCATAACAGGGTAGTCTTAAAAACAGACTAGTCAAAACAAGTCACCATTCTCTTTAATAACATGTACATGTATGTACATTCCATTCAAAAGAGACTAAGTGAATTTGTGTGCTACCCTGTTTTGGCATCACCAATTTATCCCCAAGGTAACATTAAAGGGTGTCCCTTTGGCAGCTGCAGCTACCCCCAGAAGAATTTACTTCAGAGGATTGCACTGAAGCTGCAGCTAGGAGGAGGACGTTACTGATCAGAGCACAAGGGAGCAAATGAAACGCCCACATCCTGGCCCACCACCAACTCGAGGATAATGTCCCTGCTCAGGCCCACCAAGCCTCGAGGACGATACCCCTGCACAGAGAGGACCATATGGCCCGGCCCCACTATGGGACATGGCAGCCTTCACTGTCCAGTCCTACAGGGGGACAACACTAGTGTGGGAAGATGGGAATTGCACCTAATCTGACCCCACCACATGGAGGCATGGGGAGTGAGTGCAAGGGAAGCAGAATAGACGGACCAAGGCATGGCACCCCATCAGAATTCTAAAGGCCGATAGCCCTTGAACTATTTACAGGTTTTTCTCTCTCGGCAGTTTGTTGTGGTTTTGTTCTGCTAGTGCATGTTATTTTGTAGATCTATCTAGATAAGGTAGGGTGGATAAACAATCTAGAGGAGAAAACAACAGGACTGATGGTTCAGGTGTGGGAGGGCATCAGAGAAGGGGAGGTGGGGAAAGGAAGTGTTATTAACACACCCAGGGACAAGGGAACAAGTGATTCAAAATCTATGGTGATGAGGGTGTAGGAGGCCTGGTAGGGCTTGATCAAGAGTAATGTAACCGAGAGGAAGTATCCAAATGAAGGCTGGACACGATAGTGGGACAAGAGGAAAGTAAAGGAAATCAGAAAAAAAATTGGAAAGGGCATTTGGAGAGTTCTAGAGGCATGCATATATGTAAATGTATCAGGATGGGAAATAGGTCTATGTGCATATACTTATAGGTTTAGTATTAAGGGAACAGATGGACATTGGGCCTTCTCAGGTACTCCCTCAATGCAAGAATACTGTATTCTTTTAAACTGGCTTTCTATGATACCTTCCTGACATTCCTGAAGACAAAGTGCATGCATAAACAAATGTGAAGAAAGCTAATGGTGTCTAGCTATCAAACGATAAAGCATCTGGAGTCTTAAAGGCTTGAAGTTCAACAAGCAACCATCTAGCTGAGAAGCAGGAAAATCCACATGGAAGCAGCACAGCAGCCTGTCTGGTTACAAGGTGCCAAAAGGGATCAGGTGCCCGGCATTAAAGAACAAAAAAACTATTGTGAATGAGGGGGCGTGCCAAATGGAGACCCAAAGCACCTTTGGAGGCAACTGAACAACCCCTTAGAGGAGTCCTGCCGGGAGGAGACGAGCCAGTCAGGGGGCAGTGTAGTAACGATCAAACTTACAAGCTTACTCTAGTTCCTAAATGCTTCCTCCCATTACCATGATCCCAATTTTACCTTACACATCCAGCAAAAGGAGAGGATGTACACTGGTACAAATAGAAACTGGAAATACAGGGAATCCAGGATAATCTTCAGGACCAATTGTTAGAGTGGTCATACCACGAAGTAGAAAATGGGAGTAGAAAGGGGAAACCAATTACAAGGACCTACATATAACCTCCCTGGGGGATGGACAACAGAAAAGTGAGTGAAGGTATTTTTCAGTCTAAGATGAGAAAATCTATAAATTACCAAATGATAATGAGGCAGGGGGGAGCAAAGAGGGAGGGAGCTGATACTGCATATGGGCATTGGATCTCCACTAAAGGACTTCCTCAGTGCAAGAACATTTTGTTCTATTAAATTGGCATTCCTTGATGCTCACCTTCCCGAGAGGATCACTGAAGACAAATGTGGTGAAGAAAGCTGATGGCGCCCAGCTATCAAAAGATGTAGTGTCTGGGGTCTTAAAGGCTTGAAAGTAAACAAGCAGCCATCTAGCTCAGAAGAAATAAAGTCCACATGGAAGTAGCATGCCAGCTTGTGGGACCACAAGGTTATCAAAGGGATCAGTTATAAGGCTTCAAGAACTAAAAAGTGTTAACATTGCACGCTCACTTTCCTGTTAAGATCACTGAAGACAAATGTGTGCATAAGCAAATGTGAAGAAAGCTGATGGTGTCCGGCTATTAAAAGATACAGCGCCTGGGGCCTTAAAGGTTTGAAAGTAAACAATTGACCATCTAGTTCAGAAGCAACAAAGCCCACATGGAAGGACACCAGCCTATGTTTAACTACGAGGTGTTGAAGGGACCTGGTATCAGGCATCAAAGAACTAAAAAATTTATCATTATAAATGAGGGGGAATAGAGATTGGGGAGCCAAGACCCATCAATAGGTGAAGCAACATCCTCTTACAGAGGCGTTGCAGGGAGATGAGCCAGTAGTAACAATGAAATATATAACTTTCCTCTAGTTCCCAAATGCTTCGTCCCACCATCTTGATCCCAATTCTACCAGACAAACCCAGCTAGACCAGGGAATGTACACGAGTTGGAAACACGGGGAATTTAGAATAGATGATGCCTCGGCACTAGTGGGAGTGGTGAAACTGGGAGGGTGGAGGGATGCTGGAATAGAAGGGAGGAACCAATTTCAGGGATCTACATATAACCTCTCTGGGGTACAGACCACAGGGAAGTGAGTAAGGGACACATTGGACATTGGATGGTCTGAAAATTATAATTTTCAAAACCATCATTAAGGTTTCTTGAGGGCAAGAAGGGAAATATGGGGAGCTGGTACAGGGGGGCCTAAGTGGAAGATGTTTTGTGAGTGAAGATGTCAACAAGTATGCAAATGTGACCTGCATACAATTGATGCATGTATGGATCATGATGGCAGTTGTATGAGCCCCCAATAAAATGACTTATATATTAAAAAAAAAAGAGGGAAAGAGGAACTCATTAACAAGGGCTCAAGTAGAAAATATTTGGAAATGAATATGGCAACATGTGTGTACATGTGCTTGATACAAATGATGTACTCAATGATATAAGAACTGTAAGAGCCCCCAATAAAATCATTGAGAAACTAACGGACTCAAGTAAAAAGGCGGATGTTTTGAGAATGATGTTAACAGATGTATAAATGTGCTTGACACAATAGATGTATGTATGGACTGTGGTTAAGAGTTGTACAAAAAGAAAATTCCACTGCTACACAGATACAGAAGAAATGAAAATGTGCTTTGAATATTTTGATGCTTTATATAGCCTTTTCATAAATGGCAATTTTATAATTTTAAGTAGTGTTTGTGTGTGTGTGTCATCACTGCCCTGGTTAAGTAGTGTTTTCATTTACTTAATTACTACTGTATAGATCTTTTCTCATAACAACATATACAGTACTGTTCTGAAACAAGCAATTTCTTTAAACATGAACACATACATAAAAATAGCTTTTATCTTATTTTATTCAATATATGTGAAATAATCACTCACATAGTTAACCTATCCTTGAAAATAGGCACTACTTTGGTAAAATCCCATTTATATACAAAACAATCCAACCATTGACATATTCATGCTTACATTAAGTGCACATAAAAAAGGTGTGAAAGGATATATATTCATAATTTTGAGATGTCTGTGAAGGGTGGTCATGACTTTTTGTCCCATAGTTGTATATTCAAATTCTTCACCACATATATTCACATAACTATAAAAGTTCTAATAGGATCCAACTAAACCATACTTTTAAAATTTGTTTTAATCAAGGTTTATTTCAAACAGCTTTAACCCATTCAAATAATTTTCAATTTATCATTTTGCTTCCCTATTGCCTGCTACATTAATTAGCAATTTTTCTTTACTCAGTATCACTTAATTCCAGTGTAGTGCATTAGAAGTATAATTTAAAGTATCTTCACTCTACAAGTACCTTGATATTCACAAACTTAAAAAATGAACAGATTTGGTCATTTTCTAGAACATGCTTGCCATACTAACTACAACTAAAAATAAGATTTAGAAAATACGATCCTCTTGATCTCAATGCAAATGAACATATTTAGTACTAAGGGACACTTTGTACTATGTACTGAGGACTCCTGGATTAATGGATGCCCATCACCAAAAAACTGTGGAAGCTTAAAAATATACAAATGGCCAGGGAGAAAGTCAAATAGACATTAAGCCTGTAGATCGAGGGTGGTGGTTGATTTTGACTCAGCACTGTCATCGTCTATCTGACAGAGTGGATCCATCCCACCGAGTTTCCTAGATAGTATGATTTTTGGGAGCCAACTGCTAGGTCTTACTCTGTGGAGCTGTTGGTAGGTCAAAATCTCCAGCCTTTTGCTAGTCACTAAGCAATTAATCATTACCATAAGGGTTCTCCATACATCTAGTTGAGAGTCCCCGATTTGGATTATTGAGGACTACTTTTTTTAAGGAAAGAAAATGTTCTTTAGAGAAGTGTGTTTTCTTAAATCTCAAACAGTGATTATATAAATATATGATTAAGAAAATGGAATTATTACTCATAGGAATAGCTACTATTCGTACAGAAACAATAATTCAAAGGCTAAGTTGTTACGTTTTTCTTGGAGATGGGGTAGGTTAAAACTGTTTTAAGTATATTCAAAAGCAACAAAAACATGAACAATACATAAATTAGTGACCTGCACCCATTTCCAACATTGCTTTTTATAGTAAATAATCTTTTAAGGAAGATTCTGTATATTTTTAAATTATTGACAATATAGTACAAAGACTGAAACACATAGCAAACTATAATGCTGATAGGCATTTATTTATTAAAATTCATCAGTGGCTTTTAAAATAAGCACAGTTTCATTATATTGGTATACTTGGCAAACCAATTAAGTACAGAAAGTTATCAGAGTTTTTAAAATGGGCAACACTGGTTAGCATTTGGAACATGAATATATATGATAGAACTATTGAAAATATTCCCATACATCACAAAAAGTTGGGAAGGTAGTTTGTTATTTGAAATGTCTTCATTTCAGAATGTTATACACAAAAAGGATCTATCATTAAGAACAGGAAAGTGACATTTTCTGTATTCAGACTACAATTTACAACAAAACTAGCTTTTGTTGTGACGTTAAATTATACTTCAAGTTCCAGAGTGTGGAGGGCAGAAAAACCTGATTCAAGTTTAATACAACAAAAGTTCCAATGTTTCTTTATTAAGTGGCCATCAGTATTCTCAGGTTTAATTTAATCATCCAAGAAAAAGTAATTCCCACTCTTCTTTTGTTCTACATCCTAAGAAATAAAATAGAGAAAAATTATCAACACCTTCTATATGTAGAGGCTAATTTTCACCAAGCTATGATTTTTTAGGTGTTTATATAATCTCCCGTTTGTATTTCTACGTTCAGTAGCTAAAAGTCAAGATTAGGAGGCCTGCTTCCATCCCTGGGGAAGACTAGGAATATTTCTATTACACTTCAATGCCTCCAACGCATTCTTTCTAACACATACGAGGGGGATACACCCCAAAAAACCCAAATCATAAAAGTGACAACAGTATGTAATGCAAGGCATTCTTGGGAAAATTAAGCACATAAAAATAACTTCTCCTTTCATATGCTTAATTTATGTTTCAAAACCCAGAAATAATTTAAAGAAAGAATTAATAATTCATCTATCCTGGCCAAGGATTAACACCAATTAATACACACACAATACATAATGAAGTCCTAAGGAATCCACACGATAGGTCCTTAAAAAAAAAAGTAAGATGACTTTGTCTCTGTCTCCTAAGAGTTGAATGGTAAATCTAGGAATACAAATTATGAAAAATAATTCTATGCAGAGCTAGAAAATGTTATAGTAGAGTTGTGGATATAACATAATGGGGGAGGGGGAGTGCGGAGGGAGGAGAAATATGGGGAGCTGGTACTGGGGGCCTAGGTAGGAGGAGGATGTTTCGAGAATGATGATGGCAACAAGTGTGCAAATGTGGTCTGCATACAACTGATGTTTGTAATGATCATGAGGAGTTGTATGAGCCCCCCCAAAATGATTTATAAAATAATAAATACCTTTCTTTCCTTCCTTCCTCTAGTTCCCATGCTGCCTCCCACCCACTATCATGACCCCAATTCTACCACATAAATCCAGCTAGACCAGGAGATGTACAGTGAAGTTGGAAATAGGGGAAACTTAGGATAGATGATCCATCAAGGCTAATAATAGGAGTGGTAATACCAGGAGGGTAGAGGGATGGAGGAACAGAAAGGGAGAACTAACTTCAGGGATCTACATGTAGTCTCCTCTCTGGGGCCCGGACAACAGGGAAGTGAGTGTTGGGACACATTGTACAGTATACAGGAAGAAAAAATAATTTGTAAATTACTAAGGGTTCAAGGGGAAGGGGGGGAGGAAGGGTAATATAGGGAGCTGATAATGGGGGCCTGGAGGGAGGGAGTATGTTTTGAGAGTGATGATGGCAATGGGTGTGTAAAAGTGGCCTGCACACAACTGATGTTGTTAGGGATTGTGATGGGAGTTGTAGGGGCCCCCCAATAAAATGATTCATTTAAAAAAAAGGGGGGGAGGGAAAAGGGGAGGTTCTTTTTTTTTTTTTTTAAAGAGGAGCTTGTACCAAGGGGTTAAGTGGAAAATGTTGGGAAATGTATGTGGAAACATGTGTGCAAATGTGCTTGATACAAATGATGTACTGAATGTTGTAGTAGCTGTAAGAGCCCCCAATAAAATTAAATAAATAGGGGCTGAGCCCCGGTGGCGTAGTGGTTGTGCGCAGGACTGCGGCCCACTGGGACGGAGGTTCAATTCCAGCAGTGGGGCTGGGCCTCCTACTCCCACCACCGGAGAGCAGTGATGCCCCCCCCCCCAAAAAAAAATTAAATAAATAAATAAAAATTTAAATTAAAAAAGTGATAATGAAAAAACAAACATAAGTATATTTATAAACCTAAGTATTAAGGAATAAAATATGGGTCACCACATGCGTTCATATAAAGTTGGTACTGTAAAGAATACTAAAAAAACGAAATAACTTCAGAAGTCTCTCCAATGTTTTATTTGTTTCAGTGACTAAGAGATCTTTGTTTTCTAAAAACTAAGTACCATAGTTCAGAAAAAACATCCACTATAGCAATAAAACTCATTACTGTGTTGCTTTTGACTCTTGGTGACCCTGCAACACAGAGAACTGTCTCATACGGTTTCCTGGACTGTCATCTTTCCTCCTGTGGGCTCGACATGTGGAACTTTGTCAGACCTTTGGTTAGCAGCTAAGTTCTTAACCAATGCACCATTGGGGCTCTTCATGCCAAGTATGAGGAGCTTCCGTAAGTTGTGGAAAAAGAGAATGAAAGGTAATGCAATTTTCCCATTGACCTTTTGATGTCCCTTTGTATATAGAGTGCTCAATAAAAACACTGCCAATAGACGTTTTCTCAATACGAACAACTTTTATCTTACAAAAGAAGTTGCTTAAGACTTCTAGTTGTGACTCGTATAGGTAGAAAATGTTAAACAGAAAAATATATAAACTGGTTAAGGTCCTCTTAAACATGTATCTGGTTAATTAGTGTAATTTTTTTTTCTGAAAATACTATAAATGGCAACGAAACACAATAAAGTAGTACGGCAGTGGCTACAAGCTAATAGACATGAATGGCTGTTACGGTGCCCACATAACAAACGTAGTGACATCAGTCTCTAGCTCACTATGCCATCAGATATAAAACAAAAAAATCATAGAATTGCCATGCAGAGCACAGTCTTATGGAAACATGATTTAATCAACCGTTTCCCCTAAAACAGAAGCTTTTATGATAGTTTCTATACATACCTTAATTGAATTGAGTTTGTTTATTCTTGGTCTATAGTTGTTTGGATCTCTTCTGAATGTAATTTCAAGCTGTGACAAAAATTTATTCATGCCAGCCAAAAGGGTTTGAGGACTATGAGGAAAAAAGATTAAATAGTAACCCTCAGATTTAACAATATTTTGGGATGAGGAGTATTTAAAACCCAAATTTCCTCTTGATTCCCCAAAGTTACTTGGGTAGCACACACCAGGACAGCATATGCCCAAAGTCTGTGAATTGATCAGCAGTTCTCAACCCATGGGTCGCGGATCTCTCTGGGTGTTGAATGACCTTTTCAGAGGAGTTGCCTGATTCACAACAGTATCAAAATTAACAGTTATGAAGGAGCAACAAAGATAATTTTATGGTTGGGGGTGGTCACCACAACGTGAAGAACTGTTTTAAAGGATAGCGGCATTAGAAAGGTTGAGAACCACTGTTACTAGTCCACACAGTTGGCGAAGCTCCAATTTTTTGTGTGTACAAATCAGGTTAACCTATTTTTGATATGAAAGGAAACATTTAAGACAGAAATACTATTTGGGAAAAGCAAAGGATTACATAGATTACATGATTATTTGACTTTCTTTTTTTTTTGTTTTTGGTGGGCATCACTGCTCTCCGGTGGTGGGAGTAAGAGGCCCAGCCCCACTGCTGGAATTGAACCTCCGTCCCAGTGGGCCGCAGTCCCGCGCACAACCACTACGCCACTGGGGCTCAGCCCTTATTTGACTTTCTTCAAGAAGGAAATATTTATGCTAGAAATTTGGCCTTACAAGAAATGCTCTGCAGTTTCAATACTTTGAATAATTTCACACTGGTTCTTTACTAATCAGAACTCCATTTTATTTCTGAACCTTCTTACTTAAGCTAATTCTTTTATCATGCTTAATCACATATAAGGAACACGCTATCTTTTTATACACAGCAAGGTTCATTATTTGAATAAAAGTACTTTGTAAGTTCTAAGAAATCAGCTATAACTCTTTAAGACATTCTTAGGAGTTGATATGTATTTAAAATGAAAACAGAAGAGATCTGGGAAGTAGTCCAATCGAGTAGCTGATTGTATGTATTTGTAGATATGTTCTATAAAGTTGAGGGCTGAGCCCCAGTGGTGTAAGTGGTTGAGTGCGGGACTGCGGCCATTGGCTTGGTGGTTCAAATCCAGCAGCAGCTCTCCAGGACCAAGACTGGGTAGCTCCCACGACCACCAGAGGGCAGTGATGCCCCCCCGCCCCCTCAAACAACAACAACAAAAAGCTGAAGGGAACATGACAAACAAGTGCTGAACCAGCCTGGCTCTGCCTGCCTTAGCTGGGAACTTGCACACTGGCTACTGCAGTTCTACACATGGCTTTGACCTTGAATGCATATGTTCTGAGTGCTGTAAATACTGATTTGGGGTCATAGGTAAATTGTGGTCTGTAAATTTGTAAAATAATCTGTGAATGCTGCCTGACTGTATTTCATTTGCTGAATGAATTACTGAAGCAGCAATTCTATCCCTCCTCCCAAGATTCATAAACATGTCAAAAGCAACACCCAGTTCTTATCAAGCCCATACCAGTTCTAGTAACACAGTAGCCAGGAATAATTTGGACTTGCAAAAGCTGTAATCTTTAAGGAATTTTCTACACAATGATTTGAATGTTAAGTTTTTGTTACCTTGTTGTTAGCTGCCTGCAATTGGATTTATAGGGCTGTTATTATGGATGGGTTTAAAGTGCCAAGTTTCCAGCTAGTAATGGAACATTTAATGTTTGTCCCATCTAGATACCCTGCTCTTTTCCTACAAGTGCTCTCAATTAGGCCAATAAGGAAAAATGATCAAGAATAAGGAGAGACAATCACTCTGTTACCTCTACCACAGATCAGTATCAGATGTTTGGGATCTGCTCTTAATGTAAGTTAGGCAAATCATGTAATCACTTTGGGACTTGTTTTCGGTCATGCACTATTTCTGTGGTTTTTCAAGCAAATTTTTTTTAACAACTGAATCTAATTAGGAAATCCAACTAATGAAGCAGATAAAACTTCACACTGAAAGAAAATGAACAGTGAGGGGCCTAAAGTACGCTACACTTATTTACCTGGGTCAGAAATTCAATACTAGATTAAGCCTGAAAACTGCTATTCTTCATGGTCCCACCACCACAGAATCATGCTAGAGTTTCCAACTCCTTCAAACTGAAGTAGTATTACTATAAGGCTTAAACGAAATTTGTATGCAACAGGTTTCTATTTATTAGAACTTACATTAGTGTCGAACATTTATAATTGTTACCTGTTTGCAACAGTATTCTTAGATGGAATCCCATCAAAAACGATGACCCGATCTGCTAGATAGGTAGCCATGATGAAGTCGTGTTCTACAACAAAGGCTGTCTTTTTGGCATGGAGTATGAAACTAAAAGAAAACGATCATGGGCTGTTTTAGAAGTTGTAATGTATCTTAAGACATTCACTGTGATATTGTGGGCCACTAGCTGGCCGCACTCCCACGGGCAAGACATTTACCGTTTGACCACTCGTGCTGCCATCAACCTCTGCTCAGAATCCAAATAAGCAGAGGGCTCGTCAATTAAATACACATCAGCAGGTTTGCCCAAACAAAGAGCTAAAGCTACTCGTTGCAGTTCACCACCGGAGAGTGTCTGTACCTGTTTGGAGAAAATGTTTAGTGAGCTATGAAGAAATACCCAAGTTTGAGAGCACAACTAATGATTTTAAAGTACCTCTTGGTCAATGATGTTTTCAATCTGAAGAGGCTTCATTACATCAGTCACAAATTGTGGATGAGTGTAAGCATCTCTAATTTTTTCATGTAGTAATTGGCGGACACTTCCCTGTTTTTGTTGGAAAACATTTAAATGATAAATTTCAGTACAGAACGCTTCTACTAATGAGACTAAATAGGGCAAAATTCCAGAGCAAAAGAACACCAATTTGCCACGAATGGATACTGTCAATACTAAAACTTGTTTTAAAGGGCTGTCGAATCAGTTCTGATTCACAACAACCTTATGTACACAAGAAAGAAACACTGCCAGGTCCTATGTCATTCTCAAAATTGGAAA
The DNA here is from genome assembly GCA_004026705.1 of Nesogale talazaci. Taxonomy (NCBI): domain Eukaryota; kingdom Metazoa; phylum Chordata; class Mammalia; order Afrosoricida; family Tenrecidae; genus Nesogale; species Nesogale talazaci. The sequence continues at coordinate 47,620 of PVJH01010496.1, forward strand.
ATCCATACAGCATCTAATATGGAGAAGACTTTTAATGAAGTAAAAGATTAAATGGGTACATACAAATTTTCTGTTTGTTTAATAACAAACTCACAGTTGATTTGGGACTTATCTTCTGTGGCTTATAACTGACATTCAGAACTGGTACTTCTCCTGTAAAATAATGGAAAAATACCAACAAAAAATAATCAAGATACTGAAAATGGCTCAGACCCTCAAATGCTACATAGAACAAAGGGAAAAGAATATTAAAATAGTACCTCCTTCATCAGGTTTAAGTCTTCCAGCAAGCATTCTGATAAATGTCGTTTTACCGGTACCTACAAGTACAATATAAAACATTGACCCAAACACTCCTTGCATTGAGAGTAAAACACTATGTTCTACATGACTTATAATTAATATGGCTCTACCAGCCAGCCATAATCCTTATTTGACACAACGCTCAATTTCATCTGCCTGGAACAACAGCTCCATTTTGGAGGGCATTATCTCCTAATAAAGAGGCATTTGATGAGATTAAGTGCAGATCTTATTATAGGTTATTTCTAGTGATGGAAATGACATGCTACAGTTGAGAGTGATTGGGGGGAAAAAAACCAAAGTAATTAAGATTAGTAGGAGGCCAATGCTTGATGGAAGCATCCTATCAGAGGCCCTGAGACACATATGCACAAATAAGATACAGTATAAGGGTAGAGAATATATTGAATTAGGATGCTATTTGTACCATGTAACTCCCACGAAAAGATACTATGCACAAATAAGATACAGTATAAGGGTAGAGAATATATTGAATTAGGATGCTATTTGTACCATGTAACTCCCACGAAAAGATACTGATAAAGATTTGCCTGTAACTGTGAACAGGATTCCCCACAATGCCATCCTGCTGTGTATGAAATGAGCTCACCAAGAAGCAGGGGCAGTGATCATCTCTTTGGCAAGAGCCAGGAGTGGAGCAAATCCTTTGGCCCCAGCACCTAGATTCCCACACCTGACCTTTGAACGGTACCACCAACACATGAGATATTTCAGGAATCTGCAGAACCCAGAAACGTAAAGGAATATACTCAAGGGATTAGTTGGAGGAAAATGGAGCAGACTATCATCTTGTAAGAAATGAACTTCTGGGGTTTATTCAGTTTCTAACTCCTTGGGACTAGTTTGGCTATTAATTCTTACAAAAGGAATTATTAACACACTACACTTTTTTTCTCTTCTCATGTATCCACAGGAGCTAATTGGGAAACATATATATCGACTAATTCTTAAAATAATACTTTCAATAAATGGGTGCAGGTCTTACAAAGTATGACCTAAATCTCAGGTTAGTTCTATTTTAAAAAGACATTCAACTAAAAAAAATCCACACACAGTATAAAATACTTAAAATACCACTTTATTCATTCCATTATTTATTAACTACAATCCAAATAAATATCTTAGATATTAGAACTTTAAAATCGTTTTATAGGATATTAGAGGTTATATTGCATATCTATTTTAAGTCACATCTTTATTATTTGTCAGGTATTACATTTTGCACTTCTTTTTTCACCCTAATATATTTTAAATTATAAAAGTCAGTACATTATTTGGTAGTCAATTGCAGCTAACACCTATACTTTTGATGGCATCTATTATTAAAAATGATGGCAACACAGCTATTTTTACAAAGGCAAACTAACATGAATTTCAGATAAGGAAACCTTCACATACAGCTGGACACAAAAATTTTATTTGCTTTTTAACTACCAATTTACCCTTTCCTCCCTTGTTAGTATTCAAGATAAATATCTAATCAACTTAATTATATAACAACAAGTTAAGGGAGAAAAAACCCTGGTATTTTCACTGAAAGCTATAAAACAAGAACTACGAACTTGAGTTTATGACAGATTATATATTGTCACAAAAGTGTAATGTTGTGTGGTAGTTATAGAGTCTTGTGCCAACTTTAGGGTACTAAAAATGAAGGGGAGGAGTCTAGTCTGTCAGTCAGGCCATAGCCTGATGATGCCTTGTGTGGGTGCGGCGTTCTCATGAGGACTCCTCTTTCTCCCTGGAGGTGGGTCCACACTTTTTTGGACTTCATCTTCCTGCTGACTTTACAAGCCACAAGGAGAGCCTCTCTCCCTCTTTCTGCTTCACCTTCCTGGTAAAGAGCCACACTTGGCTAGAGAAGCCATCGGAGACCCACACCAGTGCTGAAATGCTTCCCTAGCCACTGGATCCACAAAATTTTGCCCCTTTCAACCTATGATCTTCTTGCACTTTGCAACATTCCATATGACTGCGTGAATCTGTAGGATTTATGGACTAGTATTGGACTTATAAGCTAATAATGGATGTATGACCTTGATCTGGACTGGGCTATTTTCTCAATATACAATTGCTATTTGATATAAAGCTCTTACACATGAGTGTACCTGGATTTTCTCTAGTCAACCAGTCTAACACGTGGTACTATGAAATCTTAAGGAGTCTATTCAGTTTTCAGTCCTATACCTGAGCCACAGTATTCTATAGAATAGACTACGTGTGACTAGATAATCAATTTCAAATAAGCACAAAATAAGAAAAACTTACCATTTTCCCCCAGCATCACCATGATTTCAGAATCTGTAAATTCTCCAGCTACAATTGCTAGTTCAAACTCTCCCATCTTTTTCCTCATTCCTGGATACTTATACATACACATTTTTTTAACTTCTTCTTCATTCGCTGTCTCAGCCACTTTAAAAACAAGTGATGCATCTCGGAATCTTAAGTTTTCTGTTGGAACATAGCCATCTAAAAAAATGTTTATACCTGTGGCAAAAAAGTCATTATGAACTGATTAAGACCAATTACAGAATAATTTTTTTCCTTAGCAAAAAATCACTACATAAAAACTTTAATCTGGGGCTGAGCCCCAGTGGCGTAGTGGTTGAGTGTGGGACTATGGCCCCCTGGCTTGGCAGTTCAAACCCGGTGGCAGCTCTCCAGGAGCAAGCCTGGGTAGCTCCCACAACCATTAGAGGGCAGTGATGTCCAAAAACAACCAACCAACCAACCAACCAACCAACCAACCAACTCCAATCTGGGAGATGCTCAACTGAAAAGATGGCAGTATAGATCCTGATATAGAATCCTAGGAACTGGAGGAGAAGCCCTGTTAACACTGAGATGCTTCTACTGCCAATGGATACTGCTGACGGACCCTGAACTTTGGGAACGAGGAGCCATGGGAAGACTCCTGCCAGCGCCGGGATCCTTCTACTATTGCTGGATACACGACTCTGCACCCACTGGCCGGTGAGTGGTGTCATCGCACGTGCTTCATGAGTTGGAAGGAGACTTTTTAGACTGCTATCGGACATATAGGCTATGAGTTAATGGACATATGGACTTATGAGTTAATATCGAACTTATGACCTTGAACTAGGTTGGGATGTTCCATTCCTCTTGTATATAAACCTTTTCCTTATATCCAAAAAAACAAAAACAAAAACTCCCAATCTGGCTGTTTGGTGCAATCTACAATCTGTGCTTTGATTTAAAATTTCTATAGATTTCTGATAATATGTTGGTCTGCACATAATGAAATGTTTTATGCACGTGTAACTAGTTAATACACAGAAAATATATATTCATTAAAACATGCCATTTGTTTATATAAAATTTGTTTATATCGGGTCAAAAAATAGTATTTATTTCATTCTTGTTGTGTTTTTAAGTTAAAAAAATTGACACGAAGTAAAACTGGAATTATTTCCATACACTAATGTACAATTGAGTTTGGGAAGTAAAATTTCAATCACAGTATGAAAACTATTCAATTTCTACATGTGATATAAGCATATACTATCAAGTTACCATTTACTGTATTTTTCAGATTTATTTTGCAGGTTTATAACAAGTGGAATAAGTTGGTTTCATTTAATATATATACAGCTTGGCTTCATTTATACCAAGATCTAGACATATTCTAATAATTTCAGGTATAGCAACATATACACTAGAAGCCCTCTCTACTAAGGGTCTCAGTGGATGGCTGTTTTTGTCTCTTATTTACTATACTGTATTATCAACCTTAAACACAGCAACTAAGTGTATGCATAGAGAACAAATGAATAGATATTTGTTCCCCCTCAGTTGGTGTTTAGATCGTACAATTAAAAATGATAAATGTGAGGCTACAAAGTTAAAATAGAAATGTAAAAAATTTTGATGGAGGGGAGGGTAAAGAGTTGATACCATGGGATTATAGAGAATATAAATGTATATAAAATATGGTTGGCAACATATATACAAATATGTTTGATACAAGTGATGCTTGGATTGTTATAAGAGCTGTAACAGCCCCAATAAAGTGATCTTTTGATGGAACCCTACTGCCAGTTAACTAATTCATTAAGCAGGAGAAATAAAAGACCACGATCAAAAGGAGTTATTCTGCAGTAGTCTCCACTTATTACGCTGTTTAGTAATGAAAAAAAAAAAAGTGTCCAAAATGACTTGCTTAGCTTTATAGTGTTTTTATCTACATTGCATTTATTTATAGGTATGTGTTGCTCGATGTCCACAAAACAGTTGCCCACATCTGTTTGTCTTTGAAGCTATTGCTATCCTGCCAGTGCTGCTGCTGGAGCTGTTGGCAGAGCTGGAGGAATGGCTAACAGCCTCATAGTCCCTGCGCCACTTTCCTGCCTGCTGCACACAGCCCAAAAGCTTGCATCTACAACCATGCCCTATTGTCTTGATCCACTTGCTTTCCACCTGTGGTGTCCAGTGATACTATGAGGGCTCGAGTTTGGGGTCTTTAAAATCAGTAGGGGCAATAATAAATCAGAGAACTGCTTTTCCTTTTAAAAAACAACCACCCACAAAACCTTAAGGAACTGTGGATATACAATGGGTTAGACATTGCCTGAATGGACATGAAAGGATGAATACCTGTTGGAAAGCGGTATTTTGTATTTTGAAAGGTTTTAAGAGGTGAGGCACATTGAAAATCTCACCAATAACTACTGTTTGGAATGGATGGCCTATTTACACAGCATCTATAACTGAAATTATGGAGGAACATGGAAGAATGATTGTTGTGCCCACATGAATGCTAACCTGATGCTAGAAGTACTATTTGGGATAAAGAAGCTCACCACTACAAAGTCAATTCTGATTGACATTGACCCTATGGACAGAGTGGGTTTCTGGGGTTGTAAATCTTTGAGAGTGGAAAACCTCATCTTTCTCCCCTGGTATGCCTGATGAGTTCAAACTGCTGATCGTACTAGGAGCCTCATGAGTAACTAACTATACCACACTCAGGCTCCTATTTGAAATATAAGCGATACTAATAAAATAGCTAATTAAAGAGAATTAAATTAAAATGGTTTAGACTAATGGCACGAACACTGGACAGTATAACCTGGAAATTTGTTTTGTTAAACTCTCTTTTGAGAAAATTTAAAATGGATCCTGCCACTACCACTTGGCAAAAGAACTCTAAGGCCAACAAAATTCCCCTTAAAGAGTATGGTATTTTCCCCAAGATATGAGTGAAGTATCGCCAGCTTAAGAAGTAGCTGAAGAGAGGTACCAAAGTAAAATGGGAGCAAGGAAACAATGACAGGAAATGTGGAAAAATGCAGGGAACAAGTATCCGGGGCTGGGAGTACATTGGCATTTGTTTCTGGGGTCGCTTAGTGGTAGGTGGGTTTCTTCTCTTGCTTTGCTTTTTCAAGGAAAGGAGAGGCATGTCAGAGGGGCCAGAGAGGTCCTCTTTACCCAAAGCAGTTAAAAAAATCTGAATGTACTTATTATACTAGCTTACATGTAGGTTATGATTACAAGTAAATTTAAGACAAAAAAGAAGATAAACACTGAAGAATGTTGTTTTACCGCAGATATTGGCAGAATGTTGCAGATAAAGATGAATATGACACATACTATAGAGATGCTGTAGACATCAAAATTATAAACTTACATATATTCCGTAGTGTGAGTAAATTCCAGATCACCACAAAAATGGATAGTTAGAAGGACATTATAAAACTACCAAATATACTTCTGTACTTAAGCCTAGTTTTTCAGCACATTTTTAATGCACTTTTTGGTAGTTAAATTAGGTGCCTCTATTCTGGTTGGCTTAAACTCGAGTATATACGGTTCTTAATATCAAACATTTTCTAAGCATTAGAGGTGGGGAGAGAGCAGTTTTTCAAGTTACCTTCTCTTACGCTAAAAGGCATAGTGACAACACCATAAGCACTTGGTACACCGTATAAACAGCAGATGAAATCAGAGAGATAGTCTAATACGCTTAGATCATGCTCCACCACAATGATATACCTGAAAATCAAGAGAATTTTACATTTTAAAATGTGAAATATATATAATTAACACCGTAATTCTTCTTACTAAAGTTAAAATTCCAGAAAATCAGCATACACATAAGTAAACAAAAGCCATAAAAAATTTTCTTTGAATGATTATGTACAATGCTTTCTAAATTGGGGGGTGAGGTATGGTGCGCTATTTAAAACAATTTATAAATATATGAAATATTAACATAAAAAAATTAAACATGATTCAATTCAGATGTAGCCAACTGAAGTATTAACCTTTTTATGTCCTCACTAATGCTCTCTTGACATTCCATGTGTGACTGGTAAATTTTTTGGCTCGAACTCTCCTTTTTTATTAGGAAAGTTGACAGTTTTTGGAGCATTCTGTGTTTATAATAATCCAATACAAAGTCTTACTTCCTGTTCAAGTGTTAAAGATCCACTAGATAGACTACTAAAACTCAATGGAGTTACAGTTCCTTCTTTGATTTTTTTTTGATCCCTAACGCTTTCTCTTGTGTTCTTCTAAGAATAGCCTAATTATATCATCGCATGCCCACCTTCCTGATATGATGGCTAAAGACAAATGTGTGCATAAGCAAATGTGGTGAAGAAAGCTGATGGTAAACAAGAAGTCATCTAGCACAGAAGCAACAAAGCCCACATTGTAGAAGTAAACCAGCCTGTGTGACCACAAGATGCTGACGGGATCAGGTATCACGCATCAAAGAACTAAAAACTATACGATTGTGTCATATCGTACACTGTCCGATGTCTCCCGTAACCCACTTCCTTGTTGTCTGTACCCCAGGGAGTAGGTTATATGTAAATCCTTTTAATTGGTTCCTTTTAAATGAGGGGGGAGTACAGATTGGGGACCCAAAGTCCATTGGTAGGTGAAGCAACTTACAGAGGGGTCACAGGGAGGAGACAAACCAGTCAGAGTTCAGTGCAACAATGATCAAACATGCAACTTTCCTCTAGTTCTTAAATGCTCCCAATTCTACATTACAAATCCTGCTGGACCCAGACGATGTATACTGGTACAGGTAGGAAATGGAAAAATGGGGAATCTAGGACACATAATCCCTTCAGTACAGTGGTGACAGTGGCAATACTGGGAAAGTGGGATAGAAAGGAGGAACCACTCCCATGACCACCAGGGGGCAGTGATGCCCCCCCTCCCAAAAAAAAAGAAAAAAAGAAAGGAGGAACCAATTATAAGGATTTACATATAACCTACTCCCAAGGGTACAGACAACAGGGAAGTAGGTGACGGGAGACATCAGACAGTGTACAATATGACAAAATAATAACTTATAAATTATCAAGGGTTCATAAGGGAGGGGAGGAGCAGAGAGAGGTGAAAAATGAGGAGCTATAACCAAGGGCTTAAAGTAGAAAGCAAATATTTTGAGAATGATGATGGCAACATATGTACAAATATTCTTTGCGTACAATGTATGTATGTGTGGATTATGATAAGAGTTGTATGAGTCCCCAATAAAATGATTAAACAAACAAACAAATTCAAAACAAATAAATCTGTTTGGGAAGAAAAAAACCAGCTTAATTCTAAAAAGGTATTTCTTCAGATTACCACGGGAATCAATTGAGTAATGGAAGGTGGTTGGGTTTGCATAACCAAGGTTATTAATTTTTTCTTTTCCTTGACAAGATTATCAAAAAATGGAATTAACCCTGCATAGCTTACATATAATGGTCTAAATTAGTTTTAGTTTTCTTTTTTTTAGGAGGTCTAATATATGCGTTTGAAATACAGCTAAGAATCTGCTGGAAAGCCACATAAAGGTTTCAAAAACTTTGCAGACAAATTAAAGAATGGATCTTTTCCATGGATTTTTTTATAAGCCCTCTCATAGTGCTGAAGCCTACATAGAATTTCATAATGTATTGCTAGGTTTCATGATAATAAATAAATAATAAATAAACTTGCCTTAAAACCCTGTGTAGAATAAATAGATGGTATAGAAATGCTGGTTTGTGTTTAATCTTCACTAATCTGTAAAACTACCCAAACAAACAGCACAGGCAAATCTCAGATCAGTACTTACCTATCTGGATTTATGAGAGATCGTATAGTAATAGCAGCCTTTAAGCGCTGCTTGACATCTAGGTAACTAGAAGGTTCATCGAACATGAAACTATATTAAAGAAGAAAGATACACAACAAATTAAACAATAAATATTACTCAAGTCATTTTATTTATTATTTTAAAGGACTCTAGTAGAGTCTCTGGTTAAACCCCACCCCCATATAAAAATGAAAAGTTTATCCTGAAATCATAAAAACACTTGTATTATTCAGAAGTGGAAAAGAGGCAAATGAAAAGTATACTAAGTCTGAGGAATACCTCCCAAATCAGGACAGCTTCCAAATTGGCAGCTTCCTCAAAAAACATTTTGATTCAGTATGAAGATGTTAAGAGATCTTTTTATTTTAATGAGCAAGTCAATAGCATCAAAGTAATGAGCATTTTAAAGGGAGGCCATGGCATAATATTCATATATTTGGTGGTGGAGAACTAATCTGGTACTGAATGCTCAAGTATAAAAGTGGAAAACAATTGAAGCGACACATATCTGTGAGAAGGCACTGAAAGGCCAATAACTTTTTTTTTGGGGGGGGGGGGGGCATCACTGCTCTCCGGTGGTGGGAGTAGGAGGCCCAGCCCCACTGCTGGAATTGAACCTCCGTCCCAGTGGGCCGCAGTCCCACACACAACCACTACGCCACCGGGGCTCAGCCCCCAATAACTTTTTTTAAACTTTTCTTTTCTTCCTCACATGACACATTACCTTGATAGAGGGCTTAAGACTTCTTGTTCTACTTAAGATATTTTAAAAAGCTCCCAGACAAGGGGAAGAGATTAACTCTAATAAATTGAGTTTAAATTTTAAACAACCGACTTTGTAAATCAAAGGCTTTGAAAACCATTCCTGTTTTAAATTACTTATCTAGAAAGACAGTCCCTAAAAAAAAAAACCAACAAAAAAACCCAACTCCCTGCAGGAATAACATCAGCTAGAGCAGCGTTCTCAACCTGCAGGTACTACCTCTTTGGAGATCGAAAGGCCCTTTTCACCAGGGTTGTCTGATGAATAACAGTAGCAAAATTAGTCATGAAGTAGCAACAAAAATAATTTTATGGTTTTGGGGTCACCGCAACATGAGGAACTATATTAAAGGGTCAGGACATTAAGAAGGTTGAGAACCATTGAGCTAGAGGGAAGTGATTCAAATCATTTCAACATCTTACCTTGAAATGAGGTAAGATTTCTTAGATACTGTACTGTTTCTATTAACTATTATCAAACATGCTATCTTAGAAAAATTACAAAAACTCTTAATAAGGATTAATATAGACAAGAGAGGTAAACATAACCTACATATCAGCTTTCTGTATGCAAACAACAGCACAAGCAAATCTCTGCAATTCTCCTCCTGAAAGATCTTCAACATTTCGTTCTTTTAGATGGGTTAAATCTACAAAGAACAGAGTAACTGTGCTCAATATTACTAGTATTACTTCCAGACAAAATTTATTCTGTATGTTATTTCTTATCATTCATTGAGTGATATTTTTGAGTAATTTAACTGAAAATCATGTAACACAAAAAGGTAAGTCACCCCCTCCTCCCACTCCATGCATGTGAGGCCCATATGTGCTTTCCAGCTTTCCACTTGCAGCTGGAGCCTGATTCCCAAAGATCCGGAAGACCTGAGGTCAGGCTGGGAAGGGAAACCCTACATCTTACAGCGACACCCCCCACTACCTTGCTTCAGAAACTCCTCTCCAAGCCTCCACTTTTCTCCAGGGTGTCTCTTTTTGATGACTGTAAACATAGATAGTGCTTTATTTTGTTAATAATAAGATAATGAGCTGAGTCCTGGTGGTGCAGTGGTTGTGTGTGGGCCTGTGGCCAATAGGGTTGATGGTTCAAATCCAGCAGCAGTTCTCTAGGAGCAAGGCTGGACTTCCTACTCCCATCAGGGCAGTAATGCAAGGAAAAAAAAAAGATGAGGGGAACCTTAACCAGCCTATTTCTCCTGTTTGCATGGGGCTGGGGGGAAGTGTTGTGTGTTCTGCCAGCATAATAAAGACAGACAAAAAAAAAAAAAAGTAGATGATAATTACTAGAAAAATTTCCACCTATGCTAAAATTCACATGACGACAAAAGCCCAGGGCTGATTAAAGCACGTACACAAAATACTTACCAAGCTGTTGACATACTATTGCCTGTGTCTTTGTTTCATCCTTTCGGTCCAAAATAGATCCCACTGTGCCCTGTCAATTGGAAATAATTACTAATTTCTTCATTATTGAAAAAAAAAATTACAAAATAAAAGAAGTTTACTTATGTTTATTTCTTTCTATATCAATAACTGTAACACAAAAATTCGAAATAGAAAACTGACCTTTGCAGCCTTGGGAATCTGGTCCACATATTGAGGTTTAATAATGGCTTTTAGGTCATCTTCTAGAATCTTGGTAAAGTAATTTTGCAATTCAGATCCTCGAAAGTAAGTCAAAATTTCTTGCCAATCAGGTGGATCCTACAAAAAGAGCCTATCATTACATAAATTTAATAAAAATGATCACAAAAGTAGAACAAAGCATAGTAAGCTATCAGCAATTACTTTCTAAGAAGAATCTTAATATGCAAAATCTTTGATGAACACAAGACATTCAAATAGAGTACTTTAAAACTGGATTTAATTTTAAATCGAGGATTATCAGTTAAGGAAATACATAATGAACAGTTGTGTACCATGAACTGATTTTAATAAAAAAGAAATTGCTTCATTTAAAATTTCTCAGCATCAATCCCATGGATCTTAAAAATTTAAGAACATTAACAATAAACGCACATGAGCTGAGCCCCAGTGGCTAAGTGGTTGAGTGCAGGACTGCAGCCTGCGGGCTTGGCAGTTCAAATCCAGCTGCGGCTCTCAGGAGCAGCCCTGAGTAGCTCCCATGACCACCAGAGGGCAGTGATTGCCCTCCCCCCCCCAAAAAAAACCCCCAAAACGTACCCAAAACGTACATATACATCCCCTTAAGTCACATGAAATAAATCCCAAATACTCGTTTTCATAAGGTAGTATACATACATCATATTTTCCAAGGTTTGGTTTTTGCTTTCCTGCTAAAATTTTTAAAGCAGTTGACTTTCCAATACCATTAGTTCCAACTAACCCCAAAACTTCGCCAGGACGAGGAATAGGCAACCTGGTAGATGTATACAAAAATAATTCAGACTTAGGTAGAAATACTTAATAATACAAGAATGGTATATTATAATGCACTTGCACTGCACAAACATTCTTTAATAAGCTACAAGATAATGGCCAGACATTATTGGCTATTAGAAAGCAACAGCCAATATTAACTGTCAATTGTTAAGAATGCGTCCATGACCAATCTTACTCCAATTTTATTTATTCAACTTCCATTCAATATCCATTCTAAAATAATATTTGTTCTTTACATATACAGCTCAGTTTTAATGTATAACAAAAGCTTTGGTAGAAAACTATACAGCACGTGCAACCTCACACTATCTTTTCGTTTCCTGGCCTGTCATTTACTTACAAGGAGAGAAGTACCTCATCAACCAGAAATACTCCACTTCTTTCTCCCTGCTGCAGTAGTAGGTCCCTTAAAGCTGGCAGGTTGAGAAATTCCTTTTTATTAGTTAAAACTAGACTCCCAGAACCAAGTATTAGTGTTTAGCAGTTAAAAATACCTAATAAGGAAAGGATTTGCTTGGCACTTGCCAAGTTTCCCAACAAATTTTTTAATTAATCATTTTATTAGAGGCTCATACAACTCAACACAACCCATACATTTATCCATTGTATGTCAATACATTTGTACATCTAATGCCCTCATTTCCAAAACATTTGCTTTCTATTTAAGCCCTTGGCATTGGCTCATTTTTAATGCAGTCTTTGTGGTAAAATTAGGTGCCTCGGCTGATACTCGGGTCGGCTTATATTCGAGTATACAGTGTTTAAGGGACAAGTAAAATCAAAGTCCCTAAAAAGCCATTTTGTGGTATAAGGCACTTTGCACATTAAAATTAACTGACAGTTTCTGAAATACACTGATCCAAATAATACAACTCAGATATTCTTATATAACGTATCCTGAATAAACCCACAGTTTTAAAGGCGATTCTAATGTTAGCCAGAGGGAAACACTGACATACACACTATGATTCTGCACAATACTATAATACTTTCCCCCTCCATTGCTCTGAAAATTCAAAATGCATTTTACCCTTAACATTGAGTGAAGTAAAGCAGAATGGTGATTTGAAAATGTACCTGTGAAGTTTGAAGGCATTGGCACAATATCTATGTGTTGTTTCTTTTTCCAAGTTGCTTGGTAAATTGACAATTGATAAGGCGCCAAAGGGGCATTTCTGTTAAGAGAATTAGAAATATACATATGACTAAATGAACTGTTTTAATTTTTTATAAGCAATCTTCTATATATGAGCATTTCACAAAGATCTGAGATATAAAAACTGTTCTTTAAAGGTACAAATCCAAGTGCTTGATTTAATATTCCACTTAGTGACTGGCATAATCCTAGGCATTTGCTGAAAAACATTATAGAAACGTTGAGTTTTTAAAAAGGCAGACTAGGAGGCTAACAAGGTACGCAGTTCAAAACCACCGGCCACTCCATGCAAGAAAGGCAAGGCTTTCTATTCCAGTCCAAAAAAACTGTCTCCGAAACCCAGAGGCAGTTTTACCCTGTCCCACAGGGTTACTATGAGTTAGAATTGATTGGATGGCAGTTGAGTTTGGTTTGGTTTTGGAAGAGGTAAGATGAAAAATGGCCAGAGCATACAATTCCATATTCAATCTATAACACATTTTCCCTTTACTATTAAGATCCCATCAAAGGCTTGCATGAATACTTTGTGAGCCCCAAACTCAACATCTTATTATCTCACATGAAAAAGATGCTTCAGTTTTTTTTTTTTTAAAAAATGACTCAATCAAAAAAAAAAAAACTCAATCATAGAAAAAGCATATTTGACTATCAGATAAATGCCCACGAATGAAGAATAGGAAAGTTACTTAAGAGAGGTAATATTGAGCTGAGCCCAGTGGCGTAGTGGTTGAGTGCGGGACTGCGGCCCACTGGGTTGGCGGTTCAAATCCAGGAGCAGCTCTCCAGGAGCAACGCTGGGTCTCCTACTCCCATCAGAGGACAGTGATGCCCCCCCATCCAAAAAAAACCCCCAACAAACAAACAAACAAAAAGAGATAATATGGAACCCTGGTGGCACAGTGGTTAAGTGCTCAGCTCCTAAACATAGAACAGATTCCGAACCTACCAGTCACTCAACAGGATAAAGTTGTAGCAGTTTGTAAAGATTAGTACTGGAAACCCTAAGGGGTAGTTCCACTCTTTCCTTCAGGGCCACAAGTTGGAATCTACTTGATGGCACACAAAGTGGCTAGAAAAAAATTTATCAGAAGTATAGATGACACAGGTACATCCAAAGGCTTAAATTACAGGTTTAACAGAACTGTTGAATGAGCATGTTTCAAGGGCTCCAATTCAAAGTCTGTGTGCATAAAGATTTCAGTCAATTTCTATTCCACAAGTTAAATGAACTTAAATAATCAAATACACTCATTTACCTTTTTTTGACACCCATTTACCTTTTAATGAAACAACTCGTTATTTTTATATAAATTATACTTTAATGACAGTGGAGTTCCCTTTTACAGAATTCTCTATATCCTTTTTTCATCAATATATTTAAAATGCTATACAGTGCAAATAATCCAAATCTATCTATAAAAACTATACCAAATAGGAAATAAATGCAGTATCCGTCAGCCCCCATATAGATTAATTTCATTAGTGTCTTGTGAGCAACCTCAGTGTAGACTTCAAAAAGCACTGAAATTTCATTTTTCCTTCAATAGCAAGGAAAGAAAATTGATTTTTCAAAATCACAATCTATCACCACAAACTCAAAGTTTGCGTTGATTCTGGTTTCAAATCGTTAGGGAGCAGGTACCCTATCTTTCTCCAGGGATTGACTGGTGGGTTCAGGCCAGTGAACTTGATGTTATCGGTTCAATGTGTAAGCCCATTACACCACCATCTCAATCAAAAACAAAAAAATTGTTATCTATCCTAATTTTTAAGTTTTCACCAAAGTGCACATACTTCTATTGTTGAGTTAATTCGTGTTTTCTACTAAAAGTAGTAGTTACTATAGCTCAGATTTTTTGCTGCACTGTCTTTCTGAAGACTTTGGCTTATGAATGATAAATTTTTACCTTTAGTCCAGAAGAGGAATGTGGGAGTCAGGGCATAAAGTTACTGACTTTGATATTTTGATTTTTATATAATAAATTATGAACAGGAGCGTCATCGGAGTATAAGTATTACTATAAATTGCTCATGCAACAAGTTGCATGTTACTGATGCTGCTGTTTTTCACATTGGTTTCTGGTTAATTATCTAGATAGATTTCAAAGATACCTGAAAACATTTCCTTGTTCTGAAAATATAAGGAAACATTGATTCCAAAAGATATTTCCTACCTCTGATCAGACATCCCATGGATAGGAGCCCTGGTGATGTACTACAAAAGCAGTTATTGACAGAAGAATATCATTCCCTCTTTAAAAAGTTATTTTCAGCTTTATTCCCAATTACAAACCTGCTGTGATAAGGGTGGCAGTTACACAATTTCATGTCAATTTGATATATAAGTGTAATAGTGGAGTTTAGTCTATCAATCAGGTGACAAGCTGATGACTCCTTGTCGACATGGTCTTCTCAAAAGGATCCTGTGAACTTCCTCTCTACCTTCATCTTCCTGTTGATAAGCCACAAGGAGACTTGCTGAAACCTGTGAGAGCCTCTCTCCCTCTGCTCACCTTCCTGTTGAAGAGCCACACCCGGAGAGCTGGAGGAGCCACGTGCAGAGCCACACCAGCACTGAGATGCTTCCATTGCTACTGGATCCAAAAGACCTTGCACCCTCTGGCCTGTGATATTCCTATATTTGGCATCACTGTGACTACATGAATCTGAAGAAGGATTTATGGACTAGGATTGGACTTCGGGGCTAATACTGGACTTCATCTGAACTGGATAGTGATGTTTTAATATGCTTTTTAGGAGGTATTCCTAAAAAACTGAAATTGTGCTGAGCAGAGAGTTTTTGTAGTAAGCCTTATCATCGAACAACTTGCTCTTAGCGCACCAAGTGATGTTGACCGGGAAGGTTCTCTCTGGTCATGGTGAATTTCTTTCATAAAAGCAGTCTCACTCGAACCATGTTTTTTGTCATAGTCAATTTAAGAGAATAGTGTGCGGCTGTGAAATTTCATTTCAAAAAAGGTGGAATATCAATTGATGACAAACCTCAATCTGGACGTCTTTCAATTTCCCAAACAGACAAAAATATTGACCTACAGTGCATTTGGTCAGCTTTGTTAATCAAACTTTCTACTTAAGAGGTTCTGAAAATAATATAAGGTTCTGAAAATAAAATAAAATAAGAGGTTCATAATACTGTGTGACAAAAAAGGGCCTACTTTTGGGCAGACAGGAACTAGTTATGCCACCACGACAATGCACCTGCTCATACAGCCATCTTAGTTTGAGTTTTTGACAAAAACCAGGGGCTGAGCCCCGGTGGCATAGTGGTTGTGCGCGGGACTGCGGCCCACTGGGACGGAGGTTCAATTCCAGCAGTGGGGCTGGGCCTCCTACTCCCACCACCGGAGAGCAGTGATGCCTGCCCCCCCCCCCCAAAAAAAAAATTGACAAAAACCAGGATGCCTCTCTTGCCCCACAAACCTGACCTCATTCTTTGTGACGTCTTTGTTTCTGTGAATTAAGGGACATAAAAGGACAATTTGATGACCGACATTGAAGAGGTAAAGAAAAAGATAGAGGGAGGTGCTATCAGTAATCCAAACAGATGAGTTTGGAAAATGTTTTCAAGAATGTAATTGCAGATTTGACAAATGTATTAAGTGTAATGGAGAAAACCATGAAGGAGATAAGGTTGTTTTGTAAAAAAAATTAAATTCATAGCTTTGGGGGAAAAAAAGAAAAAAATCCATTTTGGGGGGTGGGGTGGGTACCTTCTCATAAAATGCTCTTTGATATACTCTCATATATATATATGTGTGTGTGTGTGTGTGTGTGTGTGTGTGTGTGTCCTTGGACAACACAATAACACAATGAGTAAGATAAAACATTATAACTTACCTTAATACAAATACCACAACCAATACAAAGAGTTTCAGAAATCCAGGCTATTTTGCTCTGTGGTGTAACTTCTATGCACAGTTTTCCTGGAAGAGAAAAAGATGAGTCAAATTATTTTTCTTATTTAGTTTCCTGAAAATTGTTATTTATGCAATGCTGGTACCAAATTCCATAGCAGCAGTTTCTCAAAAATAAAGGTAAAGACAAAAATCCATCTGCAATGGTCTCTTTTATCAAGGGTTTGTGTGAGATAATTTCTGAATCTGAATTGTTTTTACTTATTAAGGATTGCCTTGTCAGGCAACAGCTAATTCTACTATTTAAAAATTTATGAATTTGTTACTCTAAAGCTAATCAATGTTTAAAATGTTATTTTTAAGTCAACCAGCTTTGAGTCTTCAATCAAAATATTGCATTTTAATTATAATAATGCACTTTATACCATTTTTACAAATAGTGCCACCTCCTTGCAAGTTATTTCCCTATGCTGGCATGCTATGTGTTAAGAAACAACATGGCACACCTTAAAAGTGAAATAAAATATAAGTATTTTGAATTTTGAAATAAAATATAAAAAGAAAAGCTGCTCTTTTATCATTGATACTAAAAATGCACAAAGTAATTAATAAACTCTGAATTGCTGAAAATGTATTTAATCAGGTAAACCAAGTAAAACATTATGGGCAATTAATTATTCCTTTCTACGCTTTTCAATCTTTGTTTTTAAAGATGAATGTGGCAGTCATGTGCTTATGTTAATTTTATGATTGAAATGTAGGGGTAGAGTCTGGCCTGTAATCTGGTGGTAGCCATTGAGTAGCCAATGAGGCCTCTATGTGGGCATGGCTTTCTCCTGAGACTTCTGGGAAATCTCGTGATATTTCCCTCGTGAAGATGAGAAGCTATCCCCCCCAGTTGTTGGGAGTTAGTCTCAGAGGCGATGAATCACAGATAAGACAAGATGGCAGCGTCCGAGAAGCTGGAGGATCCGGCGGAGAGACCACAAGGCTTTGTCCTGATGGAGCCAGACCTCTGAAGCAGGGGCGGCCACATGGAGACCTCTGCCAGCGATGAGTTGCTTCTGCTGTTGATGGACCCTGAGCCCTGGAAGCGAGGAGCCATGTGGAGACCCCTGCCAGTGCCGGGATTCTGCACCCACTGACCTGTGACTTCGTGAGTTGGAAGGAGACTTTATAGACTCTTATCAAGCATATGGGTTAATCTTGAACTTATAACTTTGTACTGGACTGGATTGGGATGCTTTCTTAATGTCCTCTTTCTCTTATATATAAACCTTTTCCTTACATCTATATGCATGTCTATGAAATTTGTTCCTCTACTCTACCCGGACTGACACAATGAGAAACTAACAAAGACAGGTAGTCCTTTGTAGAATAATAAGAATTTCAGTAATTAAACCCTAAGTTTGATGTCCCATTCAGTTTAACTTTTAAATAGCTACCAATACATTATTCTAGGATTTCCCTAAGGAAAAAAAAAGGTTAATTTAATCACAAATCATAAAGATTTTATTTTAAATAAACCAAGGAAAACAAAGCCCATATTAAAGTCCACACAAAAGCATCAAGACAACTGCTTTTAAATAATTTACAAAACAGCTTACCCATTCGAACTACAGGGCAACTCTTTTTGCACTCTTGACGACATTTCTTAGGCTTACACTTGTCATGGTTGACAATCGCAATCCTTGTCAACTTGTCTGCCATGACCCTAAGAAGTTGGAATAGCCAGTACTTCTGTTACAAGAAGAAAATTAGAATAAATTCAGTATAGTTATGAGAAATAGTTGCAAGCATAAAGTTGGATACCTCTCACCGCCAAAACCACACCCACTGCCACTGAGTTAATTTTGATTTAGTATTTGAGCATTTTTAAGAGTAAATCAATCTGGGAGGAGACAACTTCATCTTCCTCTAATGGGTGTGTAGTGGGTTTGAACTACAGACCTTGTAGTAGCATAATACTCATCCCACAATGCTATCAATTATCTTTGTTAGATAGGATGACATATTACCATTCTATGCAAAGATACAATTATCAAGAAAACACTAAGATTTATATAAGAAAGGAGGAAGTAAGACAATAGCTAAAAAAAGTGATTAACTAGGAGCAAAAATACCAACATGGTAGTAAATCATATGGAAACCATCAAAACAGCTTTGGCATTAAAAACTTGAATGAACTGAATTGTACGCTCTCATTTTTTATGGTAATCATCAGCACCAGAATTTCACCTTTCTCTGAAGTTATATATACAATTCATTCTCAAGGAAAAAGATAGCCAGCGACGCCAAATCTAAAACTCTTAGGGAAATGCAAAAGATTAGCAAGGGAGACTGAAAAGAACACAGGACCTCTACCTAACAAGCCCTGTAATTAAAATGTGATACCAATGTATGAATATAGACTAACAAAATTGCAAGCCAGACATGAAAATGAACGCATATGATCAAGTATTTCTACTTTCCAAAATACCCATACCTTGATGCCTTCTCCATTCAATTAAAATGCTGACTAAAGTTTGAAGTATCATACAATTGGAAAATGTAAACACTTCATTTCTCTGGGAACTTGTGAAATTATCAAAGTGGACTTTATGTTAATAGTACTAAAGTTAAAGAGGACACCACATATATGTATAACCTGTGCTCACTTTTAAGGCTTTTATCTGTCTTGCTAGTGAGGAGTATACTCAACTACCCAGCATTATGATAATTACGGAGGGAAAAAGATAATTATAAACTTAAAAATGCTCACTGTATCAACACTGATTTTTCTTGGAATGGAGATCAATGTTAACTGCAAAAGGTACTATGTATTTTTGTTTGTTTTTTGGGGGGTATCACTGCCCTCTGGTGGGAAGGTACTATGTATTTCAATATGGTGAGAGACCATGAGAGCCCAAGTGGATAGGTAGATTACCCCACTCATAAAGTATCTCCATAATCCTGACTACCACACAGCTGCATGTGTGTCTACATACTCCTCTATTATCTCACTAGATCTGTGCACTGAAGGACATTTCCTAAGAACAATGGGCATTTAACCATTCCATTATCTGGCTGACAGATTTCTTCCCTTGTGTGATTGAGAAATCTTTCGTCCGTGCTTTATTTTATTTCCCAGTGTTTCCTGCTGTCTTACATTACCATAAGGTAATGTGTAAGGATCTACACACACACATATATTATTTTGTTCACATATACGCACATACAGAGAACCTTGTGAGAGCCAGACCACTCCTGGGCCGCCAACCTCTCAAGTTTCCTGCTCCTGAGAAGGTGCAGTCTTTCCACTTTTTTACGGCTTCTAAGAGAAAACACTGGAGCTGTCCTTCTCTGACAGGTTCCTGTTTTCGAAGTTGTACTACATATGGACTCTATGCAAATGTTCTCCCTATGCACACAAGTAGATTGCATTCTGTCATCATTTTTGCTTATTCATTACAGTGGCCAGTCTGGTGCCGAGGGCATAAAAGCGCCAAAATTTGATTGAATGAGAAAATGAACAAATATATATGGTATTTGATAATTTTCCTATGGGTTATAACAATTTATGTTTTCGAAGTTACCAATATGTTATGGTGACAAGTACTCACTCAACTAGGTATTGAAAACTAAAAGGACATCACCATCAACCAAAAGGAGACAAAAATATCTTAGCTAAATATTCATACGATAGTTATTCTAACGAAAATGTTCACTTTTATTTGTTCAAAAAACTTGTGAGGTTCAAGTCTCAAGAAGGCTCAACTCAAAACAATGGTTTTTTGTTTTTGGGCATCACTGCCCTCTGGTGGTCATGGGAGTTACCCAGCCTTGCTGCTGTTGGATTTGAAGCGCCAAGCCAGTGGGCCGCAGTCCCGCACTCAACCACTACGCCACCGGGGCTCAGCCCCTTCAAAACTCAATGTTATTAAGTTGTTTCTGACTCATGGGTACGCTGGTGGTATTGGGCTATGCATTGTAAAGTCAGCAGTTGCAACCCTAAGCTACAGGAGAAAGATGAGGCCTTCTACCCCCATAAAGAGTGACAGTCTCAGAAACTCCAGGAGGCAGTTTGAGCTTGTTCTACTGAGTTCTATGAGTTGGCACGGACTTTTGTTGAGATGACAGGGTAAAGCTGCCCCGCGGATTTCCCAGCATGTAACTTTTTGCAGGAGCGAAAGTATTATTTCTTCTGTGGAACAGCTAGTGGTTTTGAACTGCTGACCCTGCGGTTAGCAGCTCGCATTATACAAGGAAATAAAACTGGTTACTCTTTAAAATGCCCAATGCCTTTTCAAAGGAAAACAAATTACTCTAGGCAAGAGCATAATAAATCCCCTTGCATCTTATATCATGAAATTCCTTAAATTTTATTTTTCTCAAATTACTAAAACATTTCACCCAGTGTTTCAAATCATTTAAAAAAAAATCAAGTGACTATAGATGATTTAGTCTTTTTTCAACTTCCTTTCTCTCGACTACAGATGGTTTTTATAGAATATAAAATATATTAAGATAGTTAAGAAAGTGGGTTATAAAAATATATTTAAAGTGATTTCTAAATTGTGAACTATACAGAAACCATTGCTTTTCTCTATTTTTTCAATGAATTGGAGAGGGGATATTCTTTTTTCCTCCTTTGGTGTGGCAAAACACAGCAAAGCTTGAAGGGGAAGATTATAGTACCAAATTCCCAGGAACAAAGTGAGACTTGAAGATATTTCAGATGTAAAAACAAAACTCTTCAAAATAGGTATTTAAACAATGGCCTTCATTGTCATTTTTTTTCAGCTGTGAGAAAAAGAGGGAGTTGGCTAGACCAGGAGTGATTTTTGCAGTGGAAGCCTCTAATAATTACTATGACGCCTTATGAAAGTACTTTAAAAGTGGCCACAACAACTGGTTTTAACTGATGCTTGAAATCACATGAAAATATTCTAAGTTATGCTTATTGAGGGTTATTAGTCTTATAAAGCACATAAGTTGGGAGTGGTGTACAGCTTTGATTTTCAGAGTCTTAAATTCAAGGCTTTTAGCAGGGGCACTTAAAATACGGCCTCCTTTTTTATCCCTGGCAAACAAACAATTTCTGTCTACTGAAGAAGAAAAAAAAAAGCACAGGAGGGAACACAGTTTTTAATTAACAAAAGGAAGCCTTTGGTTCAAATGAACTAAGACCCCTAGATTAATCTGAGGATTACTGTCAAGAATAGAATGAACAATCTCAGTGTAGGGGGCAAATGACTGTAAGGTAAATGGCATCAATCTCAATGCAGAGCAGTTACTAGTCCTGTGCAGCAAAGGGTCTTTTTTTTTTTTTAAGCACAAGTTGTCTTGACAGTTAATGTTCATGCACTGATTTTCCCAGCTACAAACGATAATAGTATTTTATAGTTTAGGGACAAGAGGATCTGTGCACTACAAACACTAAAGACACGGTCCTAGCTCTCAAGACCCGAAGATTTAAAAAGGGGAAAAGTGCCAAGAACTATAAAAAGGTCCGAAAAAAAGGCCATCCTTGGTATTTAAGTGGGAGACCACGGCGGGAAACCTCAATTACTGCCACTGCAGTATAGTAGACGTGGCTCCAGAAAGAAAAAGACCTGCAGCGTTTGCCCATCATTGCCATACAAAGTGGGAGCGGAAAAGGCGCAGTCGACTGCATCCATGGCGGCAGGCGGCCATGAGTCACTCCACAATCATCCGAGGGCGAGAAAAGACCACAACTTCGCCCAGTAAAGCACGCACTGTCCCGGAGCTGGGGGCGGCGGAGGAAGGCGTCGGGCCGCTGCGGTCAGTTCTGCTGCCGCGTTCCGCCCCAGAGCGCCGGGCTCGCGCGAGGCTGCAGGAGAGCGGCGGGAAGGTTGGGAGCCGGGCGGGTGGAGAAGGCTTCGCGGACGTGACAGCCAGCTTCGTTCTCAAGCCCCCGGCCGCGCGGCCGGCGGCCCGCACCTGGAGTCGGCAGGAGGAGCGTGGGGCGCCCAGGCACTCCAGCGTACCTGTGCTAGGGCGGTCCCAGCTGTGCCGAGGGAGCCCGCGGCCACGCGCCACGGCCGTCACCAGCGGCCTAACAAAAAAGCCTGGCGGGAGGGGCCGACACTTAGAGCGAGAGACGACGGTTAGCAATCAAGCCACTGCGTTTTGCTCACGTACCTGGAGGAGACAATTTTGTTTTGAAGGAGAGCGCGGAGAAGGCAATTCGGCTCTTGCCTTCACTTCTGAGCCACACAGCGTGTTCTTACGGCCATCAGCCAAAATGGCGGTGCCCAGCTGCCGCCTCGCGCGCGGCAAGGAACGTAACGCGCGCGCGCCGGATAGCGGTAGGCGGGGGCGGGGGGGGGGCGTCACGGCGGTTGACGTCATTTTCCTGCGACCGCAACGTCTTTGATGAAAGCTGGCGGTGCAAAAAGGTGGAGTGGGAGTGGCGCCGAGCTGCAGGAGATCCTAAAAAGCCTGCATTGCTGCAAACCAGGTCAGGAAGCTGTAATTGTCTGTGCTTTCCCCCGACTGGAGACAAGCCCTCCCGTCATCAAATGCCTTCTCCTCCCCAATCGGAATCTCCTTTTTCCCCTCCGGGTCTATTCAAGGTCTGCGGGCCACTTAGGACCAAGAGAGCTGAGCCCAGACACTTGGCGGCGGCTTTTGTTGTTCTGTGCCCTCCACTTCCTCTGAACTGTGTCATTGATTCTGTGTGCCTGAGTTTCGAGTCTTCACCGAGTTCTGTGCTGTACCCACTTGGTGGCGTCCAGTCTCTGGACGGCCAATTGAATTGTACCTCAATGTACAGATGATTTAAAAAAAAAAGCATGACAGGACGTTGCAGTTTCTTATAGTGGCTATCAATTTAATTGTTTAAGCCTCGACCTTAACTTGCAGGTGGCATAGACTTCAGTTTGGAGCGGAATTTATTCGTTCATCCAGTAAATATATTACTGGTTATTTCTGACCTTTCACAATTTTCTACTACAGTGGCTATGTCATTCAACGTGTATCAAATGCTTGTGTGAAGATTAAGGAATTAGTTGGGTCTACTGAAGGCTGTTAAGGATATATATAGAGAAGTATTGGAGCAACTTCGTAATAGCATAAGGTTGTCGGTTCCCCGTACATGCGCTATCTGAAAGGAGCCAAAGTGGGTTTATCGGTCGGGTTACTAAAAGCAAGGTCAGCCGTTCTAAACCACCTCTTGGATGAAAGATGAGGCTGTCTACTCCCCTTAAAGTGGTATGTGTCAGAGCGGACTCGATGGCTGTGCATTTTGTTTTGTTTTGGGAGGGATTTTGGTAGTTGGAACTCTGCACTATCCAACCAGCACTTTAGCATATTGTTCATTATTTAGGAGTCCCTCTGACCTCATCCCCCATGTTCACTTTTACATAGATTAACAAAAGATGGGAAAGGTAGTCAGTTGTTCACTTCTTTAAGCCACTCTTCTGACTTTATCATCTGTGTTAAAAGAGTACATTTAAACAAGGACTTTTTTTTGGGGGGGGGGCATCACTGCTCTCTGGCGGTGGGAGTAGGAGGTCCAGCCCCACTGCTGGAATTGAACCTCCGTCCCAGTGGGCTGCAGTCCCGCACACAACCACTACACCACCAGGGCTCAGCCCCTAAACAAGGACTTTTGACAGTGAGGAGATGTTATTTTTCTCAGCATCACTTAATGAAAATTTGAAATAAAGATAATTTACATACACATGGAGTAAGAATTTAAGTTTGACTTTTCTATGACAAAAACTCAATTTGAACTAAGAAATTTATTCATAGAATGTGTAGCATTATCGAGTCATAGATCATGAAGGCAACCCCTTTGGTGGGGAAGGAAATGAAGGCCCCAAACTCAAACCAAAGTCACTGACAACCAGTGCATTCTGATTCATAGTGACTCTAGTGGACAGAGTAGAACTGACCCTGAAGGTATCTGAGACTCAGTGTTTATATGTGACGATGTATTTCAAGCTGCCAATCTTGCTGTTAGCAGCCCAAGGTGTAACTTATGCCACTAAGTTCGTAATTAAGGGCCAGACCCGCTCAAAGTCTAGACAGTTTAAAGACAAGACTGAGTTTTGTGTCCTTTCCCCTTAGTGTGCCCTATTGCTGTACACACAATGCATTTCATAGTTTGCTATGCTTCAAAAACAAAACTGAATTCCAAGATTTTAAAATTACACTCATTGACTCCTACGAAATACATTTAAGAAATAGCTCATTAATGTCAGGATATCAAGGGGATGGGAACAATCTATTTACTGTTGAGTTTCTATTTGTAACTTTTGTGTAAAGAAAAGATGCTCAAGCCTTGGTATAATGTGCATTTTATGTTTGTTTCCTACATAGGCTATTTAGAAATGACCACACCAAACAAGACACCACCCGGTGCTGATCCTAAGCAGTTGGAAAGGACTGGGACAGTACGGGAAATCGGGTCACAAGCTGTTTGGTCACTTTCATCCTGCAAACCAGGTAAAGAACAAACAAAACAAAACCACAACGCAACCACTTCTTAAAGTTTCCTTGTACACTATACTTAAATTCCTTTTTTAAAATTGTTATTGTGGGCTGAGCCCCGGTGGCGTAAGTGGTTGAGTGTGGAACTGCAGCCTGCAGGCTTGGCGGTTCAAATCCAGCAGCGGCTGGGTAGTGCCCACGACCACCAGAGGCAGTGATGCCCACAAAACAAAAAATTGTTATTGTACCTTAATTGAATTCTGATACATTAGATTTGGATTGATGGTATATCAAAAGCTCTGTCCAGTTGCTTTACTAATATTCATTCAGATTTGACTTTATATCTCAAAAGGATTTCCTTTCCTACACAATTATTTGTTTTGGGAGGGATTTTGGTGGTAGAACTCTGCACTATCCAACCAGCAGTTTAGCATATTGTTCGTTATTTAGGAGTCCCTCTGATCTTATCCCCCACTTTCACTTTTACATAGATTAACAAAAGATGGGAAAGGCAGTCAGTTCACTTCTTTAAGCCACTCTTCTATCGTCTGTGTTAAAATAGTACATTTAAACAAGGACTATTGACATGAGTATTCTCATCTGATCACACCTTGATCTTTATTTATTTATTTGCCCAAGTACATTGTTGCTGTCTGCCTCTTGGTCAGCCGAGGATTCGTGGCAACCCCTGTGCAACATGAGGGGGATCGTTGGGGTCCTTAAGGTTTGCACAGACTTATTCTCAGAAGTAGGTCACCAGGCCTTCCTTCCTAGTCTCTTTTAGTCT
>PVJH01010497.1:0-73455 GCA_004026705.1 Nesogale talazaci
TATATTGAACACTGCTCCCAATAGTCAGAGAAAACTATTCATTACAAAACTGCTTTCATACTACAATTCTCAATAAATTTCAATTGATAATTTTATAGAACTACCTTGTTTCACGTTAATACAATGCAAAACATTAGTCAGAAAAATATTTTAAAAATTCAATATATTTTCAAAAAAAAGAAATAAACTTTACAAAATTCATGGATCAGATGGAAGCCATAATACTATTTAAATCTTTAAATGGTATGTAAATAATAATGTTTAAACAACTGACTTGATTTTCTAATTGAGATTTTCATAGATGTTTTCATAAATAATTTTCATTTTCAGACAAAATTACTGCTTTCAGTAATTTTAAAAAGTACGAAGGTAATAAAACCATGGAAAAGAGACAAATAAGAGAAGGCATCAAACAGTTCATGGAACATTTCCATGAACTGTTTGTATCCCTTTCTATGGAACTTGCATATCAATATGTAAGTCACAATTTCATCTTTTCTGAGACTAGGTGAACTAGATGGTAGCCTGCTACCATGCTGTCCCCATCTGACCAGGAGAAAGGAGAGCTAAACCTTGCTGGAAAGGAGAGAAATGACCAACAAAATTCAAATAAAAATCTAATGCAAGTGCGCCTAAGACTTTTGCACTGAGGTGCTCTTCAATTTTTGAATAAAAACTACTCTCAGATCACTTTATAACTGAAAAACAGAGTAACACAATCCCTTCCTAAAAAAAAAAAAAAAAAAAAAAGCTAGAGACCCAGGCGACTCTTTTGCGTGGAATCGGGCTGATTCATCACCGGTTCGTGGGACTAGAACCAGGCCAAGTCAGAGCCGCCCTCGCCACGCTTTGTCACTGCAATTGCAAGTCAAAGGTTGAGACCACATCCTCCCGCCTTTTTCTCCCTTTCAGAAGATTTTTACAAGCAAAGACATCTAAACATCATGCAATGCCAGTTCTTACACCCGATTGGCAGTGATCAAAAATGAAACTTGGAAACTAAAATTTGCTGCGTGGAGAGAGAAGGGGAAAAAAATGTTGGAAAAAAATGTCTTCCAGAATTAGCAAGAACTTAAGCTAAGCAAAAATGTATAAAATTCACCAAATTAATGCCTCAAGAGTTATATATACTGACCAGAGATATGGACAAACTTCTTTGACTTGGAGGTGGTATGCCTAGACTGAGCCAGGGGTCACCTACTGATGCTCCCACTGTGGACACAGCAGAGAACATCTATAGCTCTTCTCTGGCACTGCTAAAAATGCTAAAACATGGTCATGCTGGACTACCAGTGAAAGTTATGGGTCTGATGCTAGAAGAGTCTGTTGACGATTACACTGTCAGAGTTATTGATGGGTTTGCAATGCCAGTCAGGAGCAGGGGTTAGTGTGGAGGGCCTTGATGCAGTCTTCCAAGCCAAAATGTTGGATATATTGAAGCAGACAAGAAGGCCTAAGATGATTGTTGATTGGTATCACAGTCACCCTGGCTTTGGTTGTTGGCTTTAGAGTGTGGATATCAACACTCAGCAGAGTGTCAAAACCTTGTCTGAGAGCTGGGTCAGTGTTTGTAGATCCTATTCAGAGTGTAAAAGAAAAAGTTGTTATTGATGCTGTCAGCTTGATCAGTTCTAATATGATGGTCTTAAGACATGAACTAAGACAAAAAACTTCAACAAGTGTCTTAAACAAGTCATCAATTCAGGCATTAATTCATGGACTAAATAGACATTACTATTCCATTACTAATAACTATCAGAAAAATGAACTGGGACAAAAGATGTTACTAAATGTGCATAAGAAGCATTGAATGAAAGGCTTCACACTTCAGGACTACAGCGAACATTGTAAGCACAATGAATCAGAGGTGAAAGAGATGTTGGAATTAGCCAAGGATTACAATAAACCTGTGGAGGAAGAAGATAAGATGACACCTGAACAGCTGACAATAAAGAATGTTGACAAGCAGGTCAGTGGAAATAATGAAATAATAGAATGACTCAATCTCCAGTTTCTTCGTTTCCTGCTCTCCTATGCACTGTATTTGCTCCTGTTGTTCACAGGGTAACTGTGTGTTGGTGCCAACACGAAGGTCCTGACAACAGTGCCTTAGCAACAGATAGGCCCAATGTGGAGGGAGGACTTCTGAAAAAGTGTTCTGCCACACGGCATTGCACTGAGGATCTGTCCTTTCACTTTTTCAAGAGGAGATGTGTATATTTAGTCCCTATTATCAGAGGGTGGGTGAGCATCCCAACCAATTAAAGGAATCTACAGATTAATTAGACTGTTTTTAAAGAATGTTGATTACATTTTTTTTCTTTTCATGGAACATGGTTATCATATCGCTGATGTTGGCAGATTTCTGCCTTTGCTTTCAGCCATCTTACCATATGCTCTGGTCCCATTGCTACTCATAAACTGTGGAGGTTTGGGCCAGGACCATTCTTGGATGGAAAATCTCTGAGAAATGCCCAGCTGCCACAAGGAGGCATGTAGCTAACCAAGGGAAGTGTGTTCCCAATTCACTGGAAAATCAGCTCCTCCAACAGAGCAATAGGGGCAAAGTTCTGATTTTAACTCCCTGAATTTCTGTACATTTTTAATATTATCTTTTAACTTCAACCCCCTAGAAGTAAAATATAGTTCATTAAAAAAAGGTAACCAAACCAAAAATTCCACTGGTGTGAATTCGAAAGGTCTATATTTAATCCAAACCAAAGATGATACTATAAGAGTGTCAGAACAGCATTTTTGTTCTTGGGTGCCATCAAGAGGGTTCCAGGGTACAGTGACCCTCTCTGCACAGCAGAACAAGACATGATTCTGCCCTGTGACTGCCTCACAATTATTGAAATGTGAGCTAAGATGAGAAGATAAGGAGAATTACATCTTGAGTACTGAAATGGAATATCCAGAATTTCCAAAATACAATGACTTAGAATGTTAATATGTGTGAAAAGTAAATCTAACTAGCGATTTATCAATTTGTGAGAAAAATTGTCAAAGGAGAAACTCACTTGAAGGTAAATATCGCCAAAATAACAGTAAAATCCTGAAAACAATCATCTACTTTCAAGCAAAGTAACTGAAGGAAAGTCATAATTAAAATGCACTCTTGCATCTGTTGGAATTTACAAAGTTGGAAAGATCATTGCTCGTCCTTTGATCTCCAAAAGCCCCAGAAACCAATGACTGTCAGTTCTCTTCCTCACAAGGGAGTCTCATTTTAGAAATAGAGTTGTGGCTTTTATTGGACTTCTTCCTCCCTCTTCAATAGAATATGAGCCTTCTAGTCGGTTCTCACTCTTGGTGAGCTCATGAGGGGAAAGTAGAATTACACTTTGTTGTATTTTCAAACTTCAGTCCTTTTGGAAGCACATCTCCTGGCATTAACTTCTCAGTGTTCTGAGACGTGTCAAAATCTTGAGGTTAGTATCCCCACTGAATCCCAATGCAGAGCTCTCATAGAACATGAATTGTTGGAATTGTTGACAGGTGGTCTTGCACCCTCAAGCTGTCTATCCACAGCCAAATGTGTTAACTATGTGCACCTCCCAAGGATTCCAATATGGGGCAAGAAGCTACGAAAAAACCTTTTGAAACTCTTTGGAAAACTGAAGTCATGAGCGGCTAGCTAAATCACAGTCTCAGAAGAAAGGAATGCCTAGATCAAGAGCAGGAGCAAACACTTTTATACCTCTAGCAGATACAGGATGCTTTACAAGCTATTAGCGTGCTTCTTTAAAAACAAATGAACAAACTGTTATATGCACAATATGCTCAATCGTGAGGGTACTCATCCCCTGGGAGCTATGAAAGAAAGTGAGGTTAGCATGTTTTTCTAAGCTTTTATTCACAGCGTCCCTGTGTATCTGAAAGAAGGGTGGGAACAGGACAGGAGATATGGGAGAGTTTCTGTGCTGGGCCAGTCGTGGGGAGGGAAAGAGTAGCTGATGAGGGTCAAAAGGAAGGACTAGATAAATCTTCTGTTTAATTTTTATAGAGCAGATGCTTTCACTATCATGGAGTTCCATTATTCTTCAGAGTTTCATAGTTTTTTTATATATGTACAGTTTTTGTGTTCATTCATCTATTTGCATGTTTCCCATAAAGAGTTGTTTCCATCTTTCAGCAATTATGAATAATGCTGTAATGAACATGACTTTTCAAGTGTCTGTTTGTGTCACTGGTTTATCTCTTGACAATATTTGCTAGTGAAATTGCTATATCATAAGGGAATTCTATTTCTAACTTTTTTGAGAAAACACCATACCATATCTTATAGTAGTTGTGCCACTTTCTGAATGGTACAGAAATCAATGAATGAGGATTCCAATCTCTTCACAATCTGACCACGATTTGTTGTTTTCCGGGAATTTTTAGCATTTGCATTGGGGTGAGAGAGTATCTTATTATACTTTTAAATTGCATCATTCTAAGGGCTATAATTCCAACCCATTTGAGGGCAGTCAGGTTTTGAGTGAGTTAATGGTTAATGAACACAAACATCCTTTCATATATATGTGAGCCAACTAAATGTCATCTTTGTTAACGTGTCTTCTGATGTCTTTTACATAATATATATATATATATATATTTTTTTTTTTTTTTTGAGGAATCACTACCCTGATAGGAGTCGGAGACCTAGCCTTACTCCTGGAGTGATGCTGCTGTATTTGAACTATCAGTCCTTTGGGATGCAGTCCTGTGCACAACCACTACACCACCAGGGTTCAGCCCTTGCCCATATTTTAAAAGTAAATTGTTTACCCTTTTGCTGTTCCATTGTTGAAATTTTTCCTACACTTTACAGTTGATACTTTTATCAGGTATGCCCTGGATAAAGATTCCACCCCTCTGGACCACGTTTATGAGTTTTCTTTAGATTCCTTTTGGACCTACATATACCTCCTATCGGGTGGAAAACATTGGAGGAGTGGGCAAGGGAGACATCAGGCCGTGTAGGTTATGAAAAAACAGTAATGTCATAGGTAGGTTTGTTATACCAACATGGCCACAGAAGATTGGTGGTCGGTTGTGACAGCATGGCCAATAAACACATGGGATGAATTGAAGGACAGAGATAGGATGGGCTCGGCAAGTCCCGCCCTCTCTCTTGCTTTTGGATCTTCGGACCAGAGAGCTGCCTTGTTCGTCCTGTGCCTCGACCTCCAAGCAACACTACCCATGGGACACCTAGTCGTGGACTGTGGAGCTATGAGTTAAGGTTCCTTCAAGCCCTACTTTGCCATGCTACTGGGATATACATCTCTTGAGCTGGGGACTATTGGACTCTGTCATCTGGCTGACTGTTGGTGACCTGCTCTGCTGTTTGCTGCCTGTGACCAGATAACCTGAATTGCTCCACAGAGGACTACTCAGCGGCCCTACAGACTTGAAGGACTGCCTGTCTTCTAGCTGTCTCATGCAAGTGAGTTGCACCGAGCAATTTGTACTGCTTTATAGATAGTTAACTGTTTCTTTCTTATCTTATATACCTTTCTCTATATATAAATATTAAAAAGAATTACTAGTGTCCTGGTTTTATTTCTCTAAGAGAACTCTGCTGTACAGAAGTGGTACCAGGAGTGCTTCTAGAGAAATAAAATCATAAATATGAGTTTCTTTGATTAGTTCTCCAATCGATTAGTCTTAAGAGCACTGGTGATGCTAATTCTAGACCTAAAGTCATGGGTAATTTTGCCACTCCTACTAGTCCATGGTGTGAAATAGCAAAGCTAATAACTAAAGTAAGAGCACCGATGGATGGGGTGCTGGTTACAGGAGAAGCTCTGGGAAATCATATGTCTGATATATTTTAGCAGTTTTGTCAAAATGCCAAGTATAAGGAAGCTGGTTGGCTGGCCCTCCTTACAATGGACTATGTGATTAAGGAGACGGATTGCCACAGAGCCTCAGAGGCACGCCTTAAGGGCTGACACAGACATGAAGGGTTTTGTCTGTGCTACAAAGAAGAGCCTTCTTGCCTGTAGTAAAAGAGCCAACATTGCTGAGAACCAGGTCCAAAGTCTCACTATGCGAGGGGCTTAATTACAAGATCAGCTGAATGGCAGATCTAGAGCAGTGTCCTAAGCCAAAGTGAGGGCATTGATAGAGAAAAATTTGGACCCTGAAACATGGGATGGGAATATATGGGCTGATGATCCAGAAGAGGAGGATATTATGCCACCACTAGAAACAATTGAACCAGCCCAGTCAATAGATCTACCCCTCCATGCTGAAGATAGTAGTCTACTATCAACAAAACAACCCACACCTGAGCAGTTCACCCAACCTACTCAAGGTGAAACGCCAGGTGGGGCTGCATCTCTACCATTCCCCAAGGGAGATGACTTATGAGATAGTACTGAGAACACCCAGGAAACACCCTCACCATCGATAGTTTCTGCTAGGCCTGTAACAAAAATTAAGGCAAGGAAAACTCCTAAGGGTGAGGCCAAGGTGATTATTCAAGAAGTATGCTATACTCACAAAGAATTGCTCGAGCTTTCAAATACTTACAAGCAAAAGTCTGGGGAGTATCCCTGGGAATGGTTACTGAGGGTGTGGGATACTGGTGCAAGAAATGTAATATTAGATCAGTCTGAGTTCTGGATATGGTACCCCTAAGCACAGAATCTTCTTTCAATGTCTCAGCAAGAGAGGCTAAGAGAGGAACCAACTCCTTATTTGGTTGGTTCACTGAGGCATGGACTGCCAGATGGCCTAGATTAGACAAACTTGAGGTGCCTGACCTACCTTGGTACACTGTAGAAGAAGGTATCCAAAAGCTAAGGGAAATTGGTGAGGTGGAATGGATCTGTCAGTATACTCCCATTGACCCCAAAAGGGGGTGTCTTGAGGACATATTCTTCACTACAAAAATAAGGAATAAGTTTGAGAGGTGGGCCCCAGCATCTTTGAAGACTCCTACAATTGCTATGTTGTATGCACCAGGATTAACTGTCAGAACTGTCTTAAGTGAACTCCGACATTTGCCCACGATAGGGCTGGTTGGGGCTCCGTGGTGACAGAGGGCAAGTGTCAGCACTGAATCAGCAAAGACAGGGTGGGCATGGTTATAATAGGCAACACGGCTTTCATAGTAATCAAAGCAGCCTGTCTTCTGTGGAATTATGGCATTGACTACTTAGTCATGATGTCTCTAGGGAACACATGGGAAACCTACTAAATATTTATGTGACCTATATAGGCAGAAGAATACTGGATCAGGTGAACAGAGGGATAGGAAGTCACAATCACTCAACCAATTCTCAGACTTGAGCCATGTTACAGACCCACAACCACTTGAATGAGGGAAGGCCGGGTCCTTTGGAAGAAGGACGCTGCCACATCACCAAAGGTTTATGCTGTTAGTCTTTCTTCTAGCCTTCCCCAAAGGGACCTGCAACCTTTCACAAGAGTGACTGTTCATTGGGGGAAAGGAAATAATCAAACTTTTCAGGGATTACTAGACACTGGATCTAAACTGACATTAATTCCAGGGGACCCAAAGTGTTTCAAAGGCCCGTAAGTCAGAGTGGAACTTATGAAGGTCAAGTTATTAATGGAGTTTTCGTTCAAGTATGCCTCACTGTGGGTCCAGTAGGTCCCCGAACCCATCCTATGGTTATTTCCCCAGTTTCATAATGCATCATTATAATAGAAATACTTAGTAAGTGGCAGAACCCCCAAATTGGATCCCAGAAATATGGAATAAGGGCTATCACAGTGGGAAAGGCCAAATGGGAATCATTAGAATTACCATTGCCTAGGAAAATAGTAAACCAAAAGCAATACCACATTCCTGGAGAGATTGCAGAAATCAGTGCCACCATCAAAGACTTGAAAGATGCAGGGGTGGTGATTCCTACCACGTTTCCATTTAACTCACCCATTTGGCCTATAAAGAAGACAGATGTATCCTGGGGAATGACAGTGGATTAACCAGGTGGTGACTTCAATTGCAGCTACAGTTTCAGATGTGGTCTCATTATTTGAGCAAATTAATACTTCTCCTGGTACTTGGTATGCAGCTATTGATCTGGTCAATGCCTTCTTCTCGATACCAATCTCAAAGGATCACCAAAAGCAGTTTGCCTTCAGCTGGCAGGGCCAACAGTACACTTTCACAACTCTCCCCCAGAGGTACATCAACTCTTCTGCCCTGTGCCATAATTTAGTCCGAAGGAACCTCGATCACCTGTCTATTCCACAAAATGTCACACTAGTCCATTATATTGATGACATTATGCTGATTGGATCCACTAAGGAGGATGTATGAAAGACTTTAGATTCATTAGTAAAGCATCTGTGTACAAGAGGTTGGGAAATTAACCCAACAAAGATTCAAGCACCCTCCACCTTGGTAAAATTTCTAGGGGTCCAGTGGTGTGGAGTGTGTCGAGATATTCCCGATAAAGTGAAGAACAAACTATTGCATCTGGCTCCCCCAACAAGAAAACATGAGGCACAATGCCTAGTGGGCTTTTTCGGATTTTGGAGGCAACATATCCCACACTTGGGTGTTCTACTTCGACCTATTTATCAGGTGACACAAAAGGCCTCAGATTTTGAGTGGGCCTAGAACAAGAAAAGCCTCTGCAACAGGTTCAGGCTGCCGTGCAAGCTGCTTTGCCACTGAGACCATATGATCCAGCTGACCCAATAGTGCTAGAAGTGTTAGTTGCTGGTGCAGGTGCAGCGTGGAGTCTTTGGAAGACCTGTATTGGTGAAACACAGGGTAGACATTGGGATTTTGGAGTAATGTCCTGCCATCTTCTGGAGACAACTACTCCCACTTTGAAAAAATAGCTATTGGCCTGTTACTGGACTTTGGTGGAAACTGAACGCCTCACCTTAGGCCACCAAGTGACCATGAGGCCTGAATTGCCCATCATGAACTGGGTATTGTCTGACCCACAGAGTCATAAAGTTGGACGTGTGCAGCAACACTCCATTGTTAAATGGAAGCGGTACATAGGAGATCAGGCCAGAGCAGGACCTGAAGGTACAAGTAAGCTGCATGAAGAAGTGGCCCAAATGCCCACAGTCCCCACTCCAGTCACATTCCAAATATGGACCTATGGCCTCCTGGGGAGTTCCTTATGACAATTTAACTGAGGAAGAGAAAAGTCATGCTTGATTCATGGATGGCTGTGCACAATATGCAGGTGCCCCTCGTAATTGGACAGCAGCAACACTACAGCCCCTTTCTGGGATCTTCCTGAAAGATAGTGAAGGAAAATCCTCCCAACGGGCAGAACTTCGAGCAGTGCACCTGGCCGTTCAGTTTGCCTACAAGGAAAAGTGGCCAGATGTGAGACTGTACATTGATTCATGGGCTGTGGCTAATGGCTTGGCTGGACGGTCAGGGACTTGGAAGGAACATGATTGGAAGATTGGTGACAAGGAGGTGTGGGGAAGAGGTATGTGGATGGATATCTCTGAATGGGCCAAAAAAGTAAATGTAATTGTGTCTCATGTAAATGCTTATCAAAAGGTTACTTCCCAAGAGGAGGGCTTTAACAATCAAGTAGATAAGATGACACGCGCTGTGGACACTAGCCCTACTCTTTCCTCTGCCACTCCTACTATTGCCCAGTGGGCACATGAACAAAGTGGACATGGTGGTAGAGATTGAGGTTATGCATGGGCACAGCAACATGGACTTCCACTCACCAAGGCTGACTTGGCCACAGCCACTGCTGAGTGCCCTATTTGCCAGCAGCAAAAGCTGACCTTAAGTCCAAGGTACAGAAACATTCTTCGGGGAGATCAACCAGCAACTTGGTGACAAGTTGATTATATAGGACCACTTCCATCCTGGAGGGGCAGTGTTTTGTTCTGACTGGAATAGACACCTATTCTGGATATGGGTTTGCCTTCCCTGCATGCAATGCTTCTGCCCAAACTGCCATTCGTGGACTTACAGAATGCCTCATCTACCGGCATGGAATCCCACATAGCATTGCTTCAAATCAAGGAACTCATTTTACAGCAATTCTATGCAGCAGTGAGTCCATATTCATGGAATCCCACTGGTCACATCATGTTCCTCATCATCCTGAAGCAGCTGGCTTGATAGAACGATGGAATGGGCTCCTGAAGGCACAACTGTGATGATCACTATGTGACAACAACTTGCGAGACTGGACAGTCTTCTCCAGGAAGCTGTATACACTTTAAACCAGCGGCCAATATATGGTGTTGTGTCTCCAATAGCCAGGATTCATGGGTCCAGGAACCAAGAGGTGGAAACTGGAGTGGCACCACTCACTATTACTCCTATTGACCCACTTGCGGCATTTTTGCTTCCTGTCCCAGCAACCCTATGTTCTTCGGGACTGGAGATCCTCGTCCCGAAGGAAGGAACTTTCCTACCTGGAAACACAGCATGGATTCCACTGAACTGGCAGCTGAGAATACCCCCTGGCCACTTTGGGCTTCTCATGCTTTTGGATCAATAGAGCAGGAAGGGTGTCACTCTACTGAGTGGTATGATTGACCCAGACTATCAAGAAGAAATTGGACTGGTGTTACATAATGGGGGTAAAGAGGAATATGTCTGGAATACAGGAAATCCCATAGGCTGACTGTGTTAGTCCGAGTAGACAAGAGGAAAACATTTCAAAGACACGCATATGGATATAAAGAAAAGGTTTATATACAAGAAGAACAGGACACTGAGAAAGCATCCCAGTCCAGTCCAGTTCAAAGTCATAAGTCTGATATTAATCCAAATGGCCGAAATCAGTCTATAAAGTCTCCTTCCAACTCACGAAGTCACAGGTCAGTGGGTGCAGAGTCTCAGCTCTCACAGGATCCCCATATGGCTCCTCGCTTCCAGGGCACAGGGTCCATCAACAGCATCCAGTGGTGGTAGAAGCAACTCATCACTGGCAGAGGTCTCCATATGGCCACCCTAGCTTCAGAGGTCTGGATCATCAGGGCACAGCTGTGTGGTCTCTCCGCCAGCTCTTGCAGCTTCTTGGATGCTGCCATATTGCCCATGATCCATCGTCTCTGAGACTAATTCCCAACAACTGGGAAAGATAGCTTCTCATCTTCATGAGGGAAATATCACGAGATTTCTCAGAAGTCTCAGGAGAAAGCCATGCCCACATAGAGTCCTCATTGGCTACTCAATGGCTATCTCCAGATTAACAGACTAGATTCCACCCCTACATTGCAATCATAAAATTAACATAAGCACATGACTGCCACACTGACTCTTAGTGCTACCATACCCTGTGATAAAAGTTAATGGTAAATAAAGCAACCCCATCATGACAGGACATCTAATGACCTGGACCCCTCAGGAATGAAGGTCTGCATCATCCCACCAGGCAAAACACCACAACCAGTGATTCCTGAGGGCAAAGGTAATACAGAATGGATAGTAGAAGAAGGTAGTTCTACCTACCAATTATGACCACGTGATCAATTGCAGAAGCCAGGTTTGTGATTGTTCATGTATTTTCTGTTTATGAGCTTATTGAATCTTTTCTTTGCTCATATATCAGCTACAATTGAACTCAGTGTGTTCTCATTTATATGTATGATAGATGTTTGATGTTAAGTATACGTTTGATTTCACTGATGTCTGGAAATTCTATATGGGTAAAGAATTGTGTGCAGGTGCCATGTTGGCAAGGGGTGAATTATGATGGGTAGGTTTGTTGTGCTAACATGGCCACAGAAGATTGATGTATCTGTTGTGACAGCATGGCCAAGGAACACACGGGATGAATTGAAGGGCAGAGATAGGAAAGGCTCAGCGAGTCCCTCCCTCTCTCTTGCTTAGGGATCTTCAGACCAGAGAGCTGCCTTGTTTGTCCTGTGCCTCGACCTCCAAGCAAAACTACCCATGGGACACCTAATCGTGGACTGTGTAGCTGTGCGTTGTGGTTCCTTAAAGCCCTACTTCGCCATGCTCCTAGGATATACATCTCTTGAGCTGGGGACTATTGGACTCTGTCATCTGGCTGACTATTGGTGACCTGCTCTGCTGTTTGCTGCCTGTGACCAGATAGCCTGAATTACTCTACAGAGGACTACTCAGCGGCCCTCAAGACTTGAAGGACTGCCTGTCTTCTAGCTGTCTCACGCAAGTGAATTGCATCCAGCAATTTGTACTGCTTTATAGACAGTTAACTGTTTCTTTCTTATCTTATATACCTTTTCTCTATATATAAATATATAAAAAGAATTACTAGTGTCCTGGTTTTATTTCTCTAAGAGAACCCTGCCTGACACAAGTAATAATTTATGAAGTATTGAGAGTTGTTGGGGGATGGGGGGGTAAGGATAGAGAGAAAAGATGAGAAGCTGATGTTAAGGACTCAAGTGGAAAAACGGATGATTGGAGGATGAGCCCCCCAAATGAATTAAAAATGTCTTTGATGAGCAAAAGATCTTAATTTTATGAAGTCTCAATTATTTCATTCATCTTCTGCCACGTGATTTTTGTGAGTCATGTTTAATAGGCTATTTATGACAAAAATAATATCCCCTAACTTTGTTCCTGTGTTATCTTTAAGGCACTTTATTGTTTTAATTTTAAAATTCAGGTATTTGAAGGATTTGGAGCTATTTTTTGTAGAAGAGTATACTTGCTACTTAACTGTTCTACCAGTGGATACCCAGTGTTGCCAGTACATCACTGAATAGGTTTCAACACTTCCTCAAAATCAGTTGTCTTCTTGGAAGGATTTACTTCAGGATTATCAATTCAGTCCCGCTGGTCAAAATAGCTGTTGTTGAACCAATGCCAGGCTTATTTGGTAACTGTAGCTGTAGAATAAGTTTTGAGATTGGGAAGTTTGAGGTCCTCAGTTTTGTTCTTCTTCACAATTGCATTAGTTTTTGGAGGACTGTTTCCTTTTCAGATGGGCCTTGTTGGTACTATAGGCTAAATGTTGGGCTGGTACTTCCAGGGGTAGGTCGAGACTATCTGCTCTCAGAAAGATTAGCAGTTTCAGAAGCCAATCAGTCACTCGACGACAAAAGCAACTCAATGGCAGTAGGTTTGTTTTCATGTTTTGTTTTTCTCTTACATTTGATGTGGTTTTTCATTTTATCAAAAGATGATTGTTGGGATTTGAATCAAAATAGTACCATACTTAAAGATCACTAGACAATGTGGAGACTTTCAAAATGTTAATTCTTCCAGTTCATGGAAATAGTTGTGGGTATTTTTTTGCTGTTTTTTTTTTTAATTTATATAGGTCTCTTTTATTATCAACTAACAGTGTTGTATAATTTTCCTTTTGTCCATATAAGGTTGGCTGAGCCCTAATTTAAAGTTTGCTCTGTAAATTTAGAGACCTCTAAATTTTGAGTTTATAGTTGACTGGCTTGTATTAATGGTAATTTATCAACATTTAATTTTTATCAGGCCCTTGAAAAAATAATATGTTTTTATATGACTTTTTGAAGCAGCACAAAATCCTCTTTGATATTTTGAGTATTACTATTTCTTTTCTATTTATTATTCACTTGTCATTAGTGACTAAGTGAAAAACTTTAACTTGCATAAATGATCTGGCAAAAATGATCTTGCTTACCTAATAAGAAAAGCTTACTAAATAAGATATATTTGGCATCAATATGTGATTTCTGGGAAGGTGACGATCACCTTTAATGCACTGTGTAAGGAAGCATAAAAATAAAATCCAAGCATAGCAACTCTGCCTGACCTTACTGTTTTTAAATTTACTGAGAGCTTGCAAGAAGGTTATAACCCTCTAGCTTTAAATGAAATAAAGGAAAACTGATATGAGTAAGATCTTTTTGACCTCATATAAAAGAACTAGGAAATTGAATCGCAATATCAATCTTTTAAAGGGCTACTGACAATACATTTAATAAGATGCATTGTCTGAGACACTTAATTTTCTGAAACAAATTTCATAAGTGAGGTCTTTGAGATTTTAGCCTGGAAACACATGAGTTCTGATTCACCTCTTCCTTATGAGAATAAGCAAAGCCTGAGTCATAGGGACTTTGTATGGTAGCACAGTGGACAGAGGGCTTCACTGTCAATCTAAAGGCCTCAACCCAGACCCATCCGTTGCCCTATAGGAGACAAGAGAGAGATTCTTTGTAATGATTTACAGTTTGAAAACTCTAGGGGCATTTCCACTTTGTTTTATAAGGATATATGAGCCAGAAGACTGTTTTTGCTTTTTAATAGCATATAAAATAATTTCATATAAAATGCAAAACAATGAATTTTCTATCAATATATATTTTTTTCCTTGTACTTCCAATTGAGTGAAAATTCTGGGCAATAAATTAATGTTTTATGTATTACCCTGAAATATGTTATTTAACCTTTAAGGAAGTCTCTGCCCCCAGTGTAATTACCTATGTGGAAATACATGTCTTACTACATACCATTTCAAGTTACAGTAATATAGAACATCGTTAGTATGATGCTTTATAAGTAACTAATCTAGGGAAAAAAATTAAACAAGAATCAATCCCCAGTTTTAAGACAGGGAAGAACAGAGGCAAGCGCATACTGTTCAAAGACTTTGCTAGTGATATGTCTTAATGAAAGCAATATGACAATAAAAATGATACCATATCTTTGCACATGTTAATATTTGCAGGATATATAAATAATATGATACATATGACATTTTGTCTTCCAAAATACCTACATTTTACTAGTAGATGTGAAAAATAAAAGAGCTGGTGACTTGTGAATTCTGGTGATGTGATGACAAGGACCTTATTTTAAATCAGAGGAAAAGGTGTTGCAACAGTTTTATATATGTGTGTGTTAAGTCTTATAATACAAGCAGTAAACTGAGACAGCTAGTAGGTATTTGCACATTGCACGAGTGTCATATGTATTCTGATATTGTTCCATTATGTGAGTAAAGTTTTCTAGATCTGCGTACTTTTCTGGTGGATAAAATTTAATCAGATAAAAAATGAAAAATACCTGCATGTATAAATTATTCCATAGTACTGAAATCACCTTAAAAGATTTATTTTCAAATAAAGCAATACAGCAGAGTTGACTCTATCATGAATAATAGTTCATTTTCATAGCTGTTTTTTCATAAAATATGGTCTAAAATCTTTATATACTTGAACAATTATATATGCAAATACCCATACACTAATATGTGTATACAGAAAAGTACTTCAAAAAGTTTGTGGGAAAAAAGAAATTGTAAGAAAATGGGGCTTCTCAGTGAACTTTTGAACCCACTTTGGTATATTCATAATACATGTGTGTATATTATAAGGGTGTATTTACATATACCATAAAGTCATCTGATATCTTGTTCATAAAATATTTTTATAAATCTTTTGGAAAGCTCAAAAATAATTGACTTAAAACATATTTAGAATAAATTAATATAAAATATATTTAGCACTATGTGAAGAGTATTTTAAAACATATACAACTGTGTGAATCATTTTAGGCTAAGGATCATTAATAAGAATGGAAATTTCAGAAAACTAAGTTGTCCCCAAGTAGATTTTGTACTTGCATAAGGAGATAGTCATTCAAACAAAACATAGATACTTCATATTCAAATTCAGTAAAAGTACACTCCAGGTGGCATACTTTCACATCCATATTTAATCTGAATGCTGAATAAGTAACCTGAAGAACTGACCTATACGAGAAAGAAGATGGCATCGAAGACTCCTTAGACATTCTGAAATGGAAAATGACAAAACCTTCTTTGCAGAAAATGGAGACTATTTGAAGGATTTACTGACATAGGTAAAATTACAGCTTTTAAAATGGATTATGTTGAAATAGAACAAAAACAAAAATCTTCACAATTGACCAGTTAATTGACCAGCTATTCACTTAAGTGAAAAACAAATTGAAGATTTTAAGTGTTTCATTCTACTGAATCAAAATCCATGAAAACTACCTTCAGGAAATCAGAGGACACATTGCACTGGGGAAATATGCAGCAAAAGATCTCTTTACAATGTTGAAAATATAAAGTTCTTAGTTTGATGATGAGAATTCCCCAGATTCAGGTCAAATTCTTTGAAATCCTCACCTAGGCAGTGGAAGCTCGATAAATTGTATGAAAGATTGAAAGAGTTTGCCCTATCTGAATTGTAGTCTTGGTGAAGAAATCCTGAATGCATCAAGGAGTTCAAGAGCAAATTACTACATTGTGGGGGATGTCCAGTCTGAGTGCTACCTAGAATCACATGAAACTGCCTCTGGCCAACTTTGAACACACAATCAGGAAAGACCGCCAGCTAGGAGGAAAACAAAAATACACCACCCTGTTTGGGAAAGGACAGGGGCAGTAAAAAATAAGGGGAGTGAGCCATGAAGGGGGTTGCTATGGTAATTGTAACAAAACAATGGATTCAAGCACACCGAAGATGGTGAGGAGGGTACTGGAATGGGCAATGTTTCTTTCTATTGTCCACCCAGCAACTTGCAACAACATATGTAGGTAGTGAGTTAATCCTGTCCTTGTTGCTTGCAATTTATTTGAGCTTTCATTAATTACATAATATAATTGTTATTGTTACTATTATATACTATCAAGTTGGCCCCAGGCTCCTGGGGACCCAATATACAACTGAAGGGA
Organism: Nesogale talazaci; assembly: GCA_004026705.1. Classification (NCBI taxonomy): domain Eukaryota; kingdom Metazoa; phylum Chordata; class Mammalia; order Afrosoricida; family Tenrecidae; genus Nesogale; species Nesogale talazaci. Next base: position 16,599 of record PVJH01010497.1, read on the forward strand.
ATGTGGCCTTGTGCCCTACTACCACCATGCCTAGGATGGAGATTGGCTCACAGAGATTCATAAGGTTGACATTGGTTGATTGCACAATGTACATCTCCAGACCATTCTTCCTGGGTGGCATTTGTCTGAAAGCTCTGCTAAAACCAATTTAGCATCATAGCAACAAAGAAATTATAGTGGAAAGGATTTCAGTTGTTTTTGAATCCATTCTGAGTCATGGACACTTATGTATGTTGAAATAGAACCCTTCACTGTGGGATTGCAGTGGCTCTTTTGCGGAAATATACTTCCAGGCCTTCTTTCCTGGATATCAGTTCTACTTCCAAAGACCTTTGAATGGATTTAGACTGCCTGCCTTGTGGTGAGAAGCCAATCACAAGAGAGCTAAGAAATCTATGGATCAACACTTGCTGATGAGCATGAAGAATTGCACCTTCTGTAGATATTACAACTCAATGTAAAGAAGACAAAAATCCCCACATCTGCTCTGAAAGGTATCATCATGATAAGGAGAGAAAAGTTTGACGATTTACAGAATTTCACAATCAATATTCATGGAAGTAGCAGTCAAGAGGGAAAAAGACAGAATAACTAAATCTTTGAAGAAGGAAATCCAGAATGTCCCTTCAAGCAAGGATGGAGTGATTTCATGACACATACTTCAGGCATGTTGTCAGGAGAGACCAGTTCCTATAAAAGGACATTAATGTTGGTAAAAGAGAAGGGCAATGAAAAGGAGGAAGAATTGCACAAGTTGAATTGACACAAAGATGGGATAACACCTAACAATGGTAAGCATGACCCAGAACTCAAAGGCATTTTATTTTCTGCTCCAGAGTCAGAACTGACTCAGTGGCGTGCAAGAGCACAGCATCTCTTTGTTGCCTCCTAAGGAAGCACCTTTTTTTTCCTTTTTTCTCGAAATAAGGGTTCGCTGTAGATCACATCTTTCTAGTCATTGCATCCTTTTTTGTAATTGAGAAAAAGTTATAAACACATGTTTATATGGCTATTTTCTCATGGCTACATATTACCTCATTTTCTAGCTAAGCCCATGTGTCTCTAAACCAGATCAATATAAACAAATTGTAAGAGGGGAATAAAACCTTAAAAAGTCAGAAGTGCTAATAGCATACATATTAAACCACTTCCAGATTCTAATTTGAAAACTCCAAGATTTACCCTAAGGTAAGAAAGATTTTTTTTTCAAGTTTTGAAGAGGCTATGGCTTTCTCTTTGTTCCTAATCCTTAACTGATAACCTGTGTGATGGGTAGGTTTGTTATGCCAACATGGTCACAGAAGATTGTTGGGTCTATTGTGACAGCATGGCCAATGAACACACAGGATAGATTGAAGGGCAGAGATAGGAAAGGCTCATCGAGTCCTGCCCTCTCCCTTGCTTCTGGATCTTCGGACCAGACAGCTGCCTTGTTTATCCTGTGCCTCGACCTCCAAGCAACACTACCCGTGGGACACCTAATTGTGGACTGTGTTGCTGTGAGTTGAGGTTCCTTCAAGCCCTACTTCATTAGGCTCCTGGGATTTACATCTCTTGAGCTGGGGACTGTTGGACTCTGTCATCTGGTTGACCATTGGTGACCTGCTCTGCTGTTCACTACCTGTGACCAGATAGCCTGAATTGCTCTACAGAGGACTACTTGGCGGCCCTCAAGACTTGAAAGACTGCCAATCTTCTAGCTGTCTCATGCAAGTGAGTTGCACTAAGCAGTTTGTACTCTTTATAGATAGTTAACTGTTTCTTTCTTATCTTATATACTCTTCTTTCTATATAAATATATAAAGAGAATTACGAGTGGCCTGGTTTTATTTCTCTAGGGAACCCTCTCTGACACAATCTGTCATTTAAAAATTATTTTGTATGATTCCAAATATTACTTGATATTTAAACATGATATATGTCCCTCTTATAAATTATCTCTTATATTGGATCTGTAATAAGATGAGAAATTCCTTCAACCAAGTTGTCAATTTTTTAAAGTATAGAATTATATTACTTGACTATTACACAGAAAATACTTTCAAATGCAGCTTCACATTTCTAGCATGCTTTCCTTTCCTTTTCTCTATAATTATTTTAAGTCTTTGCTTCAGCTAGCATAACCTTTTATTTTTGGATTTACTGCCTCTCTATATATGCAATCATTTTATGTGCCTAACATAAATGCTATCTCTCTCATGAACTGATTCTGCTTTTGTCCAGGTTCTCACAAAACACACCACCAAATACTTTTGCTACATATCCCTCGTGGGCAATTTTTGGGGAGTAGTAGTAGAAAAAATTAAAGTTAGGATGGGGAAAATGAGTTGAAAGGCATATTGCTATTATATCTACCTTCTCACATCACTGGGGGCCATTTTCCAAGAAGACATGTAATTAATGCATGTGGAAATGCATTGTCCTTTAGAGTAATGCATGGGAAATGCACTGTTAGTATATCCCAAGTAAAAGTCAATGTCTCCCATGCAGAGCAGTACCTGAAATATGGACAAGATAGGTGACAGTAAGAGGATCTGACATGGAAGTAGAAGGTAGTTTTCACAGCTCCCAAATGCAAACTTCTCTGCCACTGATCCACACTGAAATAAATTCCTTCCATCAGAAATACATATGCAGCAATATTATGTTTCTTATCTTTTAATTCATGCTAATTAATCAGTGAGTTGATGAATATATTAAAGAGTAAAGTTAACTATATGGTTACTCGAGTTTCCATTCAAACATTTTGTTACTTTGATTGGTGCCACTCCATGGGTGCGACTCAAAGTAACGCAGAGTGAAACACTGCCTGTTTGCATTCTTATATTCAAGTCCATCATTGTGGTCAATGTTTCAGTTCATCTGTAGAGGACCTTCCCTTTTTGCCTCTGGCCCTCCACTTTACCAAGCATGATGTCCTATTGCAGGGACTGGTCATTCTTGATCACGTACTCAAAGGATGTGAAATGAAATCTCCCCAGCTTGGTGTGTAAGGAACATTCTAGGTATACTCCTTCCAACATACATGTGCTTGTTCTTTTGTCAGGTGTGATACATTGAATGTGCATTGCCAGTGCCATAATTCAAAGGCATTGAATTCTTTTTTGGTCATGTCCCATTTCCACATGCATATAAGTCAACTGAAAATGCCAAGACTTAGATCAGATATATTGAGTCCTCACTGTGACATTCTTGCTTTTCAGTACTTTAAAAGAGGTCGTGTGCAGCACGTTTACCCAGTGTGATGGGTTCTGGGATCTCTTGACTGCTACTTCGAGGAGCATTGATGCCAGATCCGAGCAAGAAACAAAGCATATCAACTTCAATACCTGATCCCTGTATCGTGATGTTGCCTGTTGGTCTAGTCATGAGCATTTTTGTTTTTATACATGAATAAGATTGTCTGTGGAGTGTTTAAATATGTCTCTCTGAAGAGAGGATAGTTGCAGACACGTTCTTTCAGTAGCACACCAGTGTTTGCATTTGTGGAGTGTCTTCAAAGATCCATCTAACAAAAGCAAGTTAAATTCAAGTCAGAAAGGCCAATTCAGAAGGTTAGCAACACTTTTCCCAGAATTTCAAAGTAGTACTTTAGGTAGATTTTCTCAAAGGATACAGTATGATCATAGATATTTATAAAATCACGCTTTAAGAAAATTGAAAACACATGGTTGAGGAAAATATCCAGAAATTTGCACCAGGGAATGTTTTTTAAATCATGACTAAGTAACAACTCATTCTTCAAGAACAGTAAAGATTGTTCCACAATAATATTGTGAAATGTTAACCAATGCAGGCTTATCCCTACTGATATCTTTTTAGCGTTAACATTCAAAGAACACTGAAAAGGAGAGTGATTTAGTTTCCCTTAAGGATGCCAGAATAGCGCTTTTGCTGTGCTGTGAATTAAAGGGTACAGAGGATTAGAGAGATGGGAACAATATCTTCAGACATATATAAATCCAGATGGAAGATATGTAAGGAAAGAAAATCTTCCTATTTGGTATTTTGTATAATTATATGTGATTTTACATGCAAATACTTATGTGACTTTTGAGATGTTTATTTCTACATATGATTATTTAGTATTTATCCTTGACCCTTATCTATGTTTTCTATTCTACCTCTGAATCCCAGTATGTTTTAACAAAACAAACAAAATCAGCACACCATCCTTCTAAGCAATCCCATCACTTGTAGTCAGTGTGAAGTACTATGGTGACTTGTGTGCTGCTGGAGACTGGATTATCAGTATGTCAAATCATAGCAGGGTCACCCAAAACTTACAGACTGGAGAAGGAATGGAAAGTTCACTTCAGAGGAAAGAGCAACAGAAAACCATATATATATATATATATATATATATATATATATATATATATATACATTGTCAATTGATAGTTACTTAAAATCTAATGAACAGAAACAGAACATTGTCATAAATAGTGGTGGAAGATGAACTCCTCAGGTGGGAGTTCAATATGACAGAGGAAAAGTGCCATCTTAGGTAATTTTTACAGTGAGGACATAGATGGAGTAAAGTCTTTTCATATTCACTTGCTGATGAGGCAGGCAGGATTCAAAATGAGAAGAAACATAATCGTCAATTAATAATTGGAACTTAGAGTATATGAAGTGTGAATTTAAGAAAATCAGAAGTTGTTAAAAATAAAATTGAAGGCATAAATATCAATATTCCAGGTGTTAGCTGAAATGGACAGGTATTTTTCCATATTGAAAAAAATAATATTGTATGGATTATAATTCCAGGGATGTCAAAATTGAAGGAAATGGCATTGTAGACATTGTTCAAAAAGATATTTCAAGAATGACCTTGAAGTACATTGTTGTCTGTGATATGATAATATTTATCAGAATACACAGAAATCCAAACAATGTAACTATTATTCATATTTATACACAAAAGCTAGTTATAAGAAATTGAAGGATTATGCCAGTTCTTTTACACTGAAATTGACCAAACATGTCATCAGGATGTACTGGAAGGTATTGAAGAGAGAAATACATTTGTTAGAAACAAAGAGAAAGAAAGAGTAAGCAGATATTATGGTCTTGATGATAAAAATAAAACTGGAGATTTCATGATAGAATTTCCTAAGACAATTATTTTATCTTCAAAATCTCCTTTTTCACAAGAGCACAAAAGTTTACTATGCACATGAACTTCTCCAGATGGAATACCCAGAAAGCAAATGGAATACCTCTGTGGGAAATGTCCATGGAAAAGCTCAATATAAACAACTAAAATCATGCAGGGTTCCACAGGAAGACACTATCAAGCTGAAAAAAATTAAAGCAAGTCCACAAGAGCCAATATATGATTTGAGTCTATCCCACCTGAATATTAAGAACAGATTTGACAAATTGAACACTGATGACAGAAGACCTGATGAGCAGTGGGAGGACATCAAGAGCATCATTCATGAAGAACTCAAAAGGTTCATTAGAAGACAGGAAAGAAAGAAAAGATCAAAGTGGATGTCAGAAGTGACTTTGAAATGTGTCCTTAATATCAGAATAGCTAAGATCATGGAAAGAGCACATGAGGACAAATGAAGGGGGAGCAAGAGAGAGTGGAGTGCATCCTGGCCCACCAAACTTGGAGGACTATGCCCTCACTCAGAACAGCCAATGCTCAGAGAGGGCAATGTGGCTGGCCCCACTATAAAACACGGCATCTCTTGCTGACCTAAGGACCTACAGGGACAACAGTGGAGGAGCACAATCAGGATTATATCCTCTCTGATCCCATCACACCAATGCAAAACACTAAGGGTGTGCAGCAGAGCATCAAGGAAGCAGAGTCTAAGGTTTTCAAGGAGTGCCAAGGATATACTTTAGGGACAGGGTGCAGCACCCCATAGGAATTAAATGGGGGAAATTCTGGGAGTCAACGAACAGACCCTGAGCTATTTACAGGTTTTTATTTTGTTATTGCTATTGCTATTTTTACTTATTTATATATTTTTCTGAACATTGGTTTTTGTTGTTGTTATCATTTTTTCCTTTGTTCGCTTCATGTTAAGATGTCTTAGTTTTTTTTTTTTTTTTTTGGTACATATTATTATCACTCCAAGTCTATCTGGATAAGATAGGTTAGATGAACAGTCTGGAGTAGAAAATGATGGGAGTGATGGTTGTGGGGGAAGGAAGTACATGAGAGATGGGGAAGAGGGAGGAAAGAGGTGGTGTTGACCAACCTAGCAATAATGAAATAAGTGATTGAAAATCAGAGACAAGTTTGAGGTGAGAGGCCTTGTCCGGAGCCATCCAGGCCGGACATGCTTGACCTGGCTATAGTCACGTAGCCTAAACTCTGTCATGGTCTATTTGCCTGAGCTTTGTGGTCTGTTACTTTTGTAACTTTTGCATAGACCTTGAGTTGTGGAGAGCTGGCCTCCTTTGGAGGGTGATTGTAGGAAAGGCCCTGACCTTTGAGGCTTGACAAGATGATATAGGTAGTGAATAGAGCATTTGTGATTATCCTCTGACTTGCAGGTGTGCTGACCTTCACTTGTTAACTTTGAAGATAACTATGTCTCATGCCTTGGCTTGTTGCCTAGGCTTGTTTTCCTTATAAAGTTGGTTTATTTCTCCCTAATAAACTGAGCTTGATCAGCATTTGTCTTGCTCCCTGCCTCTGTGTCTTTTCTTCATCCAGGTTCGTCCCCCCCTGCCCCCGAAGAGTCACTATATGAGGGTCTTGCTGGACGAGACCCCAACAAGGCCTGATAGGGATTGGTCAAGAGTAACGTAACAGAGGGAAATTACTGAAACACTAATGAAGGCTGAACATGATAGCGGGACAGGAGGAAAGTAAAAGGAAATACAAGAAGGAGCTGGGGAGTAAAAGGCATTTGTAGAGGTCTAAATATAGGCATGTACATAGGCAAATATATTTATATATGATGATGGGGGAATAGATCTACATGCATGTACTTAAAGTGTTTGTATTAAGATAGCAGATGGGCATTGGACCTCCACTCAAATACTTCCTCAATGCAAGAATACTTTGTTCTATTAATTTGGCATTCCATGTTGTTCACTTTTCCAACATGATCACTTAAGACAAATTTGTGCATAAACAAAAGTGGTGAAAAAAGTTGATGGTGTCCAGCTATCAAAAGATAGAGCGCCTGGGATCTTAAAGGTTTGAAAGTAAACAAGCGGCCATCTAGCTCAGAAGCAACAAATCCCACATGGAAGAAGCACAACAGCCAGTGTGAATACAAGGTGTCGAAGAGATCCGATATCAGGCATCAAAGAACTAAAAATTATATCATTATAAATGAGGTGGAGTACAGATTGAGGACCCAAAGCACATTGATCGGTGAAGTGACATCCCCTTAGAGAAGAGTTATAGGGAGGAGATGAGCCAGTCAAGGTCAGTGTAGCAGCAAAGAAATATACAACTTTCCTCTAGTTCTTAAATGCTCCCCCCGCACCCCCCCACACACATACATACTATGATGATCCCAATTCTACCTTCCAAATCCAGCTGGATCAGGGAATGTACACTGGTATGAATAGGAGCCAGAAACATGGGAAATTGGACAGGTGACCCCTTCAGGGCCAGTGGTGAGAGTGGTGATACCAGGAGGGTGGAGGGAAGGTGGAGTAGAAAGGGGCAACCAATTGCAGAGATATTAATTCCTCTCTGAGGTACAAACAACAGGGAAGTGGATGAAAGGAGACATCAGACAGTGTACAATATGACAAAATAATGATAATTTGTAAATTATTTTTAAAATATAACATTTTATTGGTGACACTTACAACTCATAACATTCGATGCATTGTTCATATTAAGCATACTTGTACACGTTATCACATTCATCTACAAATATTTTCTTCTTGAATCCCCCCAGCATGTGCTCCTCTTTCCCTCTTTGCTCTAGTTTTTAATTTTTTTAAATTCCAACTCCTCATATTTCTCCTTCCCCCTTCTCTTCCCCTACGAACTCCTAATAATTTATAAATTGTTATTACCTCTTCATATCCTACACTGTCCAATGTGTTACTTCACTCACCCTCTGCTCCGTTGTCTGCTCCCCAGAGAGGAAGTCACATGTAGACTTCTACACCCATGCAGGTTAGTGTTAAACTTTTTAGTTCCCCCTGTCTACTCCACCATCCCTCCACCCTCCCAGTGTCACCACTCCCCATTAGTATCAAGGGATTTTCTATCTTAAATTCCCATGTTTCTGACTCCAATTACATCCACTAGACTAGTCCAATCTGTCTTGCAGAATTTGGATAATGATAGTCAGTGGGAGGAAGCATTTAAGAATCAGAGGAAAGTTGCACATTTCATTGCTGCTACACTATACCCAGACTAGCTCATTTCCTCACTGCAACCCCTCTATAAGAGAATGTCACTTCACTTATTGATGGACTTTGGGTCCCCAATCTGAACTCTCCTTCATTTATAATGATATAACTTTTAGGGCTTTGATGCTTGATACTGCATCCCTTTGACAACCTTGTGGTCACACAGCCTATTTTTCTTCTTCCATGAGGGCTTGTTTCTTAGTTAGATGGCCACTTTTCTACCTTCAAGCCTTTAAGACCCAAGACACACATCTTTTGATAGTCGGAGACCATCAGCTTTCTTCACCATATTTGCTTATGCACATATTTGTTGTCAGTGATCATATCAGGAAAGTAAGGATATAATGTTATGACTATTAATTCTTGAAACCTGATAATTGATCTATTTGGCATCTCTTCATTCCATAAAATGGTGTGCTTCTTCCATGTGATTTGTAAATTTTTAAGAGGTCATGAGAGGGCGAGGCAGAAGGGAGGGAAAATATGAGGAGTTGATACCAAAGGGCTAAGTAGGAGGATTTATCAAGAATGGTGATGGCAACAGATGTACAAATGTGGTCTGCATACAATAGATGTGTATTGATTGGGATAAGAGTTGTATGAGCCCGCCATGAAATGATTTCTTAAAAAGAGTCTTAACAGAACATCAGCATGCTGTTGCTAGAAGTCCAGGCTGAATTCAGAAGAGAACATGGAACAAAGGGTATCATTGCTAAAAATCATGGCAGAACACAGAGACCAATAGGATGTTTCCTGGCATTTTGAAGACTATGCAAAACCATTTGATTGCCCTGAACCCAGGAAAGTATTGATAGCCTTCAGAAGAAAAGGAGTACCAGAATATTCTATTGTACTCTTGTTACAACTGCACATGGAAGAAAAGGAAGTTGTGGGAAGAGAAAATGGAAATGCTGCATATTTTAAAACCAGAGAAGGCATGCAGAAGGGTTGTATCCACTTTTCATACTGTATACTGAAAAAAATAATCAGAGAAACTGGATTATCTGAAGAAGACTGGTGTCAGAATTGGAGACAGGCTTATTAAAAATATTACACTTAAAGATGAAAAAAACCTTACTTGCTGAAACTGTGAATGGGTTGAAACATATGAAGATGAACAGTAATGATTGCATCCTTCAGAATCAATTAGAACTGAATGGAAAGAAAATAAAATTCTCATAACTGGATTAACAGATAAAGCCTTGATAAACAGGTAAAAGTTTGAAATTGATTTGGATTTCATCTTGCTTAAATCTAAAATTAATACTTAAGGAAGCAGCAGTCAAGAAGTCAAAGAACACATTGCACAGGTTACATATACTACACAAGCCCTGTTTAAAGAGTTGAGTAGTAAGAATGTTACTTTGAGGACTAAGTTACAAGCCTGATCCAAGTCTTGATATTTTCAATTGTCTCATACACATGTGCCAACAGGACATTGCATAGGGACAACAAAGAAAATTTGATATATTATGCTTTTGAATTATTGTGCTTGTAAGAAATATTGAAAGTATTATGAACTTCCAAAAGATCAAAGAAATCTGTTAAGGAAGATTTCTAAGAGGCAAAGAAGCAGTACTTAGTCTTCTGTGATTTGGGCTTGTGATCAGGAGAGATCAGTGCACAGAAAAGCATAAAATGATAACTAATGTGGAAGGGCAGGGAGTAATAGGAAGGCTCTCACAGGGACGAATTGACACAGTTATTGAAATAATGGGATCAGACAAAAGAATTATTGGGCAGATATAGCAGGACTGGACAGTGTTTCATTTGGTGGTATGGAAGCTAATTTGGGAGGACACCTAGCAAAAACATCAGGATTTTGTATCAATACTTTCTGTATGTTTATTTTATTTTGGGGGTGGCATCATTGGCCTCTGGTGGTCGAAGTAGCTACCCAGCACTGCTGCTGGATTTGAATTGCCAAGCCTGTGGGCTTCCCGCACTCAACTGTATCAATATTTTTTCCCTAACCTTTGTCTAATCATTTTGTGGGGAAGTATTACATGCATTTCTATAACTGATCAAATGTTGACAAGCAATATACTAAATTAAATTAACTTATACATACCATATATTTAGCTCCTGATTTTTTTCTTTATTGATTTCTATTTCCCTGCCAACACTAATTCCTTAAGGTTCTAGACATATAATTACAATATACACTGAAGTATAAGCTGATATTTTCAGCATATTTTTAATGCAGTTTTGTGGTAAGATTAGGTGATTCAGCTGATATTCAGGTTGGCTTATACTTGAGCATATACAGTAGGAACTAAAACAATCAGAATCAGAAATGGAGAGCTTCTGTCTCAGACACATTGAATATCTTAAAGGGGGGAGGGCAGTCCCTGGAAAAGACATCATGTTTGGTAAAGTAGAAAGGCAGTAAAACAGAGAACGATTTTCCTTGTGATGGATTGTCACAGTGGCTGCAAACATAGAAATATGAAAATAGTGCAGGATGGAGAGTATTCCTTTCTATTGTATGTACAGTTGCTGTGAGTCAGAACTGACTTGATGGCACCAATAACAAAAAACAATCTAATTGATGTAAAAAAAAATAGCCACACTCCATACATTTAAGGCACATATCAACAGTCGTGAGAAGCTGAACAATGTACCTTACTTGTAACTTTACAAACAAGATCCATGGATACTGGCTGAAAACATGGAATTACAGATATAATTTTCAACCTGATACTGTCAAGTGGAAAACCAAATATCATCGCCAGTGTATCTTTTTTCCTTAGGGGAAATGGGACAGGAACACTAATTTCATGCTCCATGGCCCATGAGAGCATGCCATTGGTTCCACCATGGAAGCTGAAGAGGCAAGTGGCTGGTTTGTCTCTCCATGTGGGATAAATGGATTATCCCCTCTTCTCTGACTAAACCTGCAAAAGACAGCAGTCTACAAACTTATCAGTTATTTCATGTCTCAGCCTCAACCTCACCTCCTTTCTGTGAAAAAATTTGCTGATGTAAACCTGCAAATTGTGAACTGTCCTTTTATGTAAACCTTTCATGTGTTGTGGGCTGTGTGTAGGGAATGTATTTAAGCCTGCCCTTGATATAGTTTAAAGGTCTGGCGTGTTTATACTGCATCTATCTTTTTTTTCCTAATCTATAAGTTTGCTGATTGCAGCCCTCACCCATCCCGAACCCTTTAGTAATGTATGATAAGAGGCAGTCTCTACATTGTCATGTATTTTGATGTCCAATGTGAGGCAAGAGGAGGACTCCCCCATAAGTTTACAAGAGAAAAAAAATAATTGTCCAGAAAAACAACTGAAGAAAGAATGCAGTTTTCAAGTCCCCAAGGGGAGGATTATTCAGTAATGGAGAGGGGCACTTTCTTCAGGAAAGACTAGGGGAACTTTTCAGGAATATCATGAGATTATAGAGCAAGGCAGTAGATATGGATCACTAGCTTTCAGCCACATCTTTTATTTTTTGTCTCTTGATTAGACAAAATGGTGCAACACTATTGAGAAAACAGTTGTCTTTCAGGATTAAGGAGTTATAATAATTGATCCTTCTGGAGGAATGGAACAATGAAGAAACTTAAAAGAATTGTTTATTATTTCTGAAGGCTTATCTAGTTTGACTTTAATGCATTGAAAAATCTTAATTATACAAATGAGCATATACAGGTCTAACAAGGTTAATGAGGTAAAACAAAGACCATAATAATAAGGAGAGGAAACAGTTAAGATATATAGGACAGTTCTGTATTTCAGGAGTGCTATTCTCCTGCCTAGATTTATCATCCCTGCTGTGTGGCCCTTCTGTGAGGAACAGTCTGATTATCTTACAGATGGGTTTTGGGTCTCCACTTTGTCCAAGATTCCCTGAGAGTACAAGAAGAGGAGGGAGGGGGGACAGTGTTGGGGGAGTTGATAACAATGATGACTATATTACCCCACAAGAGGGGAACAAATAACAGAATTTCAGGTGAATGGATATATTGGATGGTGTTAAAAACAGCAAATAATAAAATTTCATATAATAATAAGGGCCCCTGTGGGGTAGGGTGGGGAGGGAAGGAATAAATGGGAGCTGATATCAGAGAGTTCAAGAAGAAATAAAATGTATTGAAATTGATGGTGGTAGCCATTTGTACAATGATGCTTGATCTGAATGAAATATGAATTATTAGAATATCTGTAATAGCTCCCACTTAAATTAAAATTAAGAAAGATAGAAATGTTTAATTCGCAGGGTAGTAAGTTGGTCTGATCAGTAAGAGGCTGTAAAAGTTGTCTGGCTGTGAGTTGTATCAAAGGGATGCAGATACAGATAAGTTTTGCAAGAGCAGTGCACAAATAATTATAACAGAATAGAAATTTTAATAGGATTTTTATGACTCTTATAATCAGAGAGAATTTTTTTCTCACAAAGAAGCTGTATATTTGTAGGGGGAACATGTGTCCTGGGACACTTGTTGTTTGTAAGCTATGGTTAAGTAGTTTTAAAACTGTTGCATGTGAAAGAAGGAAATTTGTGCATACTTTGGTACAAAAGTCTCTGTTATTATGAATTCAATGAAAGTACTTTTTTGAAAGTTAAGATGAAGGACAAAAACATCTCTCAAAATGGAACACCCCTGAGAATTGTTTTTTTTCTCTTCCATCAAAAGTGACTAGTCTTCATTTTTGCAAGTTATACAAGTTGGAAATTTCAACCCTGAGCTGGACAAGCTAAAGCTTACCAGGCAGAGAGAAAAAGATATCAGAGGGACAGTTTGTACAAAAATGGATTTTACAGCCAGGCCAGAAGGAATGGTGTTGTGAAATAAAGCAAAGTGTTCTTAAACGCTTTCCCAGACATGTTTGGTGTGTCTTGTGACCGTTATTAACCAATTACTTCATGCAAATAATCTCCAGGACTGAGGAAAGTTAGACAATTTTTTCCCTTGTAAATTCTTAGAGGAAATAAATGAGGGAGTTATTAGTGGTAGAGTGAATTTCCTCTTTTTACTAATAATGAGGAAATCCTCAACTGAAATGGAATGACTTATTTTTCCCATTTGGATGGCAGGGAAGAGGACTCCTCTCCTGCCCTCCAATTATTGCAACACCAGGCTTGGAAGAAAATAAAGAGAGTTAAAAATTGGGCAGAAAGAAAATAAAATGTAAAGCATAGAGTCTCCAGGGATTTGCAAAGGACTTCCCTAGCAGCTGCCCTTACAAGGAAGTGCAAGTACCAATTTCATCTACTCTCAGCCAACTTTGTTCATTTTTTGATGTTATTCAAACAACATGGTTAAATGTAGCCTCAGAGAATTTTCAAACTAGAGAGTCTCATTAATATTTAGGGAAATTACAATTAAGAAAGGAAGATTTGTGTAATTCTTCTAATAGTTTTCAAAAAGGTTTTATGGATATTGATTGTGTACATTCATGTTCATCCTTTCCTATAAGTAAGTTGACAGATTTTTTGACACTTTTCAAGGTGATTTTTAACTTCTATGGCTTGTCCAGAGCAAAGAATTACTCAGAAATCCTCAGAAGCTGATTGAATTATTTGTATTTCCTTTTCCTGTTTCTCCCAAGAATGGTAGGACAGGGAAGCACCTGAAAAATGATTATTTTTTGAAGAATTACTTCCTTGACTTATTGACATATCCTGATAAGATACCAAAGTTACTTACACACGGGAGAACTCAATGTAAACATTTAATTGCTAATGATCCTATTAAAATGTTTTTTCTCTTATGCCATCTCAGATTAATATTTTTTGGCACAAACTTTTAATTGAATGATTGTTTTTTCAGAATATGTTAGGCAATTAGATTGATATTATTTCAAGTAAATTTTGAAAGTTGTTTTTTTTTTATTGTGGCACAGAAAGTATTGTCACAAGCTGAAATATATTTTACAGATGTCACTTTTTAACTTAATTTTGGAAAACAAACTTTGTGCATGTCTCTATTAACAATTTTTATAGACTTATTTTGGGTAGACCTCATGTAAGTGAGGCTATAAATTTTTTAAACTTATTTTCCAGTGATGGAACTGCTTCCAACATTGTAGAACATAATGGGCCAACCTACAATATCAAGATTTTTTTTTCATTTTTCAGTGACGTGAGAATAACATCATAATACTGGAAACCTTTATTAGCTACATGGACAAACTTTTAAAAATATGCTCACACATGATAAAGATGGAATTATAATAAATAATAAGGAGGGGGGAGACAGTTTCTGCCCCAAGGAATTTATTGTTATTATTAATTTTACTTTCTTTAAAAAATTTTTCTTTGTAACAAAGACTCAGATAGCACTTATACTAAAAGGCATTTTCTTCTTCTCTTTGTACATTTTCAAGGCTTATTAAAGTGTGGTGGAAAATGACAAAGGAAATTAAATATCAGGACTTTTGCTCATTCAAGGGCATAGCTCTGCTTATATTTCACTGGATAATGGAAAGAAAGTATGGATTTCTTTATGGCATGTCTGACCACAATGATGATGTTTCTGCATAATTAGTATGTCTTTACAGGTTCCTGAAGACTCCTGAACATACATTTTTGGCTGGGACAGTAGTCATTATTTCATCTGAAAGAACTGCAGATCACTTTTACTGAACTTATATTCTTCATCTGCTATTGCTACAAATTGCTAAATGGCATTTGTCTGGGCCTGTTTCATACATTGACAGACACTCAATGGACTCCAGAACCATGGGGACATTGGAATAGCTTTCCCAACAGGGAGAGATGTGCTTGGAACTTTACTTTGGATTATGAGGTCTACAAAGGTTGTCTTAATGCTAAAATACAAGTGTAGATGTCTAGGTTACCTGTTAATTCAGCAGTTCTTTCACAGGGATTGCCTAAGACCCTCAGAAAGCATATCTTTCCAATGGTCTGAGGAACCGAGACACAGAGACACCGCTTCTCAATCAGGCTCCAGGCAGTTCCCCCTTCATGCAGATATGAACACGTAGGAATACTGACATCAAGACTGTTGCCTATGCTACACCATGCTTCAAGACAAAATGTCACTGAGTTGTAATTAGAAATAAATGTTTTACAACATATAATAACATTTTGTTTTGTAATTAATCACTATGCTTCAATTATGTTAAATTTGTAACAGTGAAAATACATCCCCCATACCAGATATTTACTTTACAATGCATAACAGTAGCAAAATTACAGTTATGCAGTAGCAAAGAAAATAAATTATGGCTGGGAGTTACCACAACATGAGGGACTGTATTAAAAGGTTGCAGCAGTAGGAAAGTTGAGAACCACTGTGTTAATTGAACTGACTGTAGATTTTTTTTTTCCTTAGCAGGAATGACTTTTGCTGAATATGAAACAATACTACATAACATGGCAAGGGTATATTGAGTTTAGACTTATTGCACACTTGTGCAAAGAGACTGGTGTTTTTAGCCTTTCAAGGGCCATGTTGAAAAAGTATTGTTAATACTTTTGTCACTATTGTTGATTGGAGTCCTCATGGGAAAATTTTAACGTTATTCTGAATAGGTAACTGCTACTTTTTGTGATTATGCACATAGTGCTATTTGGAAATGTGTTAGTCCAGGTAGACTAGAGAAACAAATTCATGAACACATATATGAATATAAGGAGAAGGTTTATATACAAGAGGAATGGAACATTGAAAAAGCATCCAAATCCAGTTCAGTCCAAGTCAGTCCAGTCCAATCATAAGTCAAATATTAACCCATATGTCCAATACCAATCTATAAAATCTCCTTCCATCTTATAAATCACATGAAATTACACAAGAACAAGCACAGGCCTGTGGGTACAGAGTCCTGTGTTTCTGGCTGCAGTAGAAGGATCCTGATGCTTGCAGGGTTCTCTCCATGGCCCCTCGCTTCCAGGGATCAGGGTCCATCAACAGCATCCAGTGGCAGTAGATAAGTAGAATCATCTCAGCCCTGGCAGGTGTCCCCATGTGGCTTCTTCAGCCCCAGAGGTTTGGGCAAGCCCATGTGGCCTCTCCTCCGGCTCCTTTCTCCAAGAATCAGGATTGATCAGCTTGCTGTCATCTCATCTTGTCAGTAGTTTGTCATCTCAGAGACTCAGTCTAGTCTCTTGCCTCCATTTGGGAAATCCTGTGTGAATTCCCAGAATTCTCAGGAGAAAGCCATGCTCACAAGAGACCTCATTGACTATCTCCAGACTGACAGGCAAGCCTCCACCCCTAGACTCCCAATCATGAAATTAACACACGAGTACATGACTGCCGCAGGAATCATACAGGATCTTCTTATGGGGCTCACACGAAGAAAGGAATGATGTGATATGTGTGTGGGCTAGCCCCACATCTTTTATCATCTATAAAACCTCAGCAGTCAGACTTATGGATATTACCTTTAGCTACACAGTCTATGATTTCTCATATTGGAGAATTTGAAGGCACAAGTTGCTCACTGTTCAGATACTTTATACCTAAGGAAAGTTGTTATGTAACCTGTAGTGTATGTTTTTGCCTATGCGACTGCTATGGATATTAACTTGTAAATGAAAACACTAACTTGCAGCAATTGCAAATGATATGTGTGTACTAACATTTCTATGCAGTTGAATTTAGACAAGGGAAGTCTTATTGTATTGTATTGAAATGCAGCCTTCTCCACCTGGGAAAGAAGTTCCTGTTACAAATGTGTTACCTAAGGTATTTTTGGAACTGCTGAAAAAGATATAAAAAGGTTTACTTAAATGTTAATTGCTACCATTCTAGGGTTAATAGCCATCATCACTACTGCAGGTGTGGTAAGAGCTGCACTGCAAGAAGTCATCAAAACTAAAAATTTTCAGGACCCATGGAAAATAAAGCACTAAAAATCTTGTGCAGAAAGGGCAAAAATATTTCCATGTAATATAGACTACTAAAGCTAGAGTACACAGTGTACAGTGAACTAAATGGTAAAGTTGCTGAGGTATGAGATCATTTGAAAAATGCAAAGAAAGTCAGTGATGCCCCTTGAAAAAAAAATGCAAAGAAAGTAGAACATTGGGCATTGAGTCACTGAAAAAAGAAATATCTGAATCTTTTAGTGAAATGCTTAAGAATGATTCTTCTGATAATTTCATTTCACAGATTGCTAAGTGTTTATCTAGCCTGGATCCTTGTGGCTGATGGCAGAATCTAGTGTAAGCATAAGCTCATCTTCAGTTAGTAATGGTATTGCTTATTATTTTCCTGGGAGTTCAGGCCCTCTAGAAGAGATTATCATGTAGGCCAAGCAAATGGCTCATAGCAACTTAACATTTAAAAAAAAACAATATACCAAAAGGGAACAAATCTAATTTTGTTTTGCTGCTGAAATTTTATGGCAAATGAATTGCATTTAATGTCACTCCTCTGGATTGTACATTGTGCACATGTCTGAACTAATGTACTTTGTGTGTATGCTTTTGTAAATATAGCATTCTCATTTTCAATATGCATGTTCCATGATGAAGTCAATGGACTTTGGATTGCTACTTAAATCTAGGTTCAATATAAGAGCAGTTGCTCAGATAATAAGACCTTGCTTGATACTCACCTTCCTGAGCTGATCACTGACTATAAAGGTGCTTAAGTGAATATGATGAAAAAAGTGGATGGTGTCTGGCTATCAATCAGAACAGTGTCTGGGTGTTAAAGGTGTTGTATTCAAACAAGTGGCCATCTATCAAAGAAACAACTAAGTCCATATGGCATGGAAGAAGCACACCTGCATGGGTAATCCAAATATGTGGAAGGAAAAAGTTACCAAAGCTAAACCTGTAAACACCCAGCTGTGAAAGTTTGTGGAGTATCATACAAACCCAAAACTCATCTGCACAATTGTTAAGATGGCCACCTGAGATTTCAAGTATTTCTTGCTTAACATTTTGAATTTCATTGAAGATTTTTCTTATGAATGTTCTTACTTATTTCCATGTCTATTCAATATGTATGAAGTGGTTTTAGCTGTTGTATTGTACAATCATGTCACTATGACCCATATCATTTTGACTATATTTAGAAAATAAAAAAAGACACATGTAGGAGAAAAGTTGTTTGGTCTTAAGCAAACAGGGCAAGACCACTACCTTACATGGTTCATGGCCCTTGGCAGAAAACTGATGCTGGAGCCATGGTGGCTGATGAAGCAAAGGCTAGCCCATCTTTCCACTTGAGACACAGGGACATTTGCCTACTGGTACTGAATAACTGTGCAGAACTCATCAGTCTGCAAATATATCAGCTCCTTTATGTTTCCAACCTCATCCTCCCCTCCATCAGTGAATAACTAGACTGATGTATTAATGCTTTTATAAACCTTCACATCGTGAACTGTCCTTTCATGTAAACCTGTGCAAATGTATTTAAGGCTGCCCCTCATAAAGTTTGAAGCCATGGAGATTCCACACTGCAGAGCCAAGGGTGCTGCAACTGCATCTATCCATTTTCTCATTTATAAGTTGCCGGATTGCAGACTGTACCCCACTCAAACTGGTTAATACGTAAGTTAAGAGCTGGTCCCGACATTGTCTTATTTATAGCCTTACGAAATCTTCAAGCCCAGATTCCTTCAGAGTAAAATAAAGTAGGGTGGGTAACACTTGCATATACAGTAAAAGAAATCAGCACTTGGGAACACGAATCTTCTATACTGGAAAGTAAAAATTAATCATTAATATTATTCTTTGTGATAGGAGTCGGGGTGGTGTAGGGGTTAGACCTTGGGCTGCAGCCCACATCGTCAGCAGTTTGAAAGCATCAGCAGCTCTGAGGAAAGGCCTTGTATCGGTACTCACGAAGAGTTACAGTCTTGGAAACCCACAGTGGGCTCACAGCGAGTCAGAATTGACTCTGAGAGTGAAATCATTTGCCATAAAAAGATACACTAGGCCTGAGCCCTGGTGGTGGAGTGGTTGAGTGCGAGACTGAGGCCCACAGGCTTGGCAGTTCAAATCCAGCAGCAGCTCTCCAGAAGCAAGACTGGGTAGCTCCTATGACCACCAGAGGGCAGTAATGTCTCCCCCCCCCCCAAAGATACACTAAATCTATTTTCCAAGATTATTCACTATAACACCATCCTTGGGAAGATATTCTGGAGCAAAGTAGTTATCGCCTTTGCTGGCAGAGAGGCAAAACTGTGAGTACTCCCAGGATATTGCCTTTCAACAATATCCACTACTGGTTTCTGTACCATTTTGGCTTTTGGAAAACTCAGGAGCAAACACATTCTTTACTATTTGTGTTTATGATTATTTATGAACAACAACAACAAATGGATGAGAAAAACCCATTTAATTTAAATTTTCCAACATTTAATTAAGGCTAGTATCAAACCCAAACCTAAACTAAATCTACCACCTATGTGCTATGCAAAAATTGCTGAGTAAAAGATCTCTCCAAGAAGCTTTTTCAAAGAAATCATGATTGTTCACTTTGAAGAGATTTCTGTAATTATATTTATCCATAGAATATGTTTATGGTCTCTTAGCACCAAGTCTCTGGTGTAGGTCACTTTTTTCCAGGAGGAGAGGAAATTAATGAATGACTTTTAATGACATTAAAAGGAGAGGAAATTAATGACAAGTATAGCCTCAGGGAGACATAGGCAAATATAGTAGAGTTTATGGTCCCTGAGCATGAGGAATAACCAAATTGAAGACACGGGTTGACATTTCCTTCAACAGTATGTCCAGTGCTGCTGGAAATCCCGAAGCTTCCTTAAGTGCAGGGGAAAAGGTATAATTGGTTATTTTTTCTCATGGTATTGGCTGTAAGCAGGCAGGACAATTTCTCTTATCTATTCCTGTCACCAAGTGATTAGCAGTTTCTCATCCTTCTCCAGAAAAATTTATATAATATACATATATAAATTATGATAAACTCAAATTCAGTATTCAAATGCAATCTCAAATTCTCGGGTAACAGCCATGACCTGAAGAAATTTTCTAACCTTTCATGTAAATTATGGAACTTTGTGATACTACAGGCTTAGAGATGAAAGAGTTCTGAGGTCCTAATTAAAGAAAATACTATTTAAGCTGAAAATAGAAATTAGTGTCTGTTTCACAACTCACATTATTTTATTTCCTTGTTTTTCGAAAAGAGCGTCCAGTAATTTAGAAAGTGTATTGGACCTACCCAGACATATTGACATTTTAAAAGTGAGTGGAACTGAAAGTAATGAACTGCTTTAAGAAACAACACTAGACTTCACGGCTGACTCAGGTATCTATTTTTAAATTTCTGTTGCTCACTTTCTCGGTTTTTCTTTTCTCACTATTCTTAACAGTGGCGTTCAGGTATCCCAAGTAAACATGTTTGGAAGAGGATCACATGAAGCTTTATCAGTATCTTGCAAGATACTTCAGCCTTAAACTCGAATATAAGTGTCAAGGTATTTTCAATCCCAATGATAAATGCAGCTGTTTGCTGTCCACATGTCAATACTTTCATCATAAATTTAATTTTGTCTTGTTCTATTCTTTAATATCAAAGTTCCAGGAAGACTTGTAAAATATAAAAGAGTCCTCTTCTACCATATCAATATTTTACAAAACCATCAGATGCACTTAAGAGCTTACACTGTTAGCATTCATGCATAATTTGTCATTGTTTCTCTTAATGATGAAAAGGTTATTTTTGGATTGCTATTAGTTGAATTCAGTATTAAATTTTGATGAATGGTTTATTATAATGGATGTTTTACCTTAAATTATAACTTGAAGCATTGAAATTACAACTTGAAACACTGAAGTGTTGATCCACCATTGGATTCTAGCCAATCTTTAAGGTCATGGAAATGTACAAGTAAAGATTACATAGACAAAAAATACAAATGAGGAATATATTACATTTGAATAAAATACAAAATGCACATAAGGGCATTTACCAACCATGGATTCACACAAATACATAATAATTTGTGATCATTAGTTCATAGTGAAAACAGTGAAAAAATAATTGAATTATTCATTTTTAATTTACAATTAATAAAATTATTGAGCTTGACAGTTTATCAATCCTGAATTGAGTTACATTGAAACATTTTATCTTAATAAAGTTCTATAGAACTCAAAAATATTTGGAGAAAATATTCTGAAGAAAATACACTAACCAGTTATTTTAATATTATTAGTTAGCTCAATCAATTGGAGGAAAGACAAGTGAATGAAGAGTTAGTGAGATAAGGCATAAGTAGCATTTCACTTGATGAAAATTCCACTCACATTTCTGTCTCAAAAACCTAAGGAAATAATTTTTTACTCTCTTGAAATATACTGAAATCTTTAGCCCCCCCCCACTTGAATCTGTTAGCCTTTACTCTTTTCTGTGCAATACCTATTAGTACAATTACTCAGAAGCTAAATAAATGATGGGTGGTGTAAATTCCTCCAAATCTGAAACGGCAGAAAGGCTCCTGATAAACTGAAACTACAGTTGCCTACTGGAGGAATTATGCAGATACTGATCACTAGCATGAAAGAATATGAGGTTGCCATGATTTAATTCATGATAAACAGCACTTCATTTTTTAAAATTCTTTTAAAACATTTTTATTACAATCAAAGAAATAGCATGTATCCATTGTCCCATGATATTTCTAAAAATAGAGAATGTCTTGGTCATTGTTGTTGTTGCTAGATTGTTTCAAGTCTTTTCCTATGTATAACAGAAGGGAATACCATCAGGTCCTGTGCTGTCCGCAGAATTGTTTCTATGCTTCAGCCCATGGTTGCAGCCTTGCTATCAATCCATCACCTCAAGGGCCTTCCTCTTTTTTACTGCCTGTGGAAGTCATCTAATCTGGTGTCAATTTGAGGATTAAGTGTGTTAAGAGTGTATTAAGAGGGTTAGCCTGCCAAACTGGAGCTAACTAATGAGACCTCTGTTTGGGCATGGTCTTCTCCTCTCAGAATTCTGGAAAGTTTGGTACTTCCTTCTTGGAAGTAGGAGACACACACCCACTTGGAGACTTTCTGAGGATAACACTCATTTGGAATCTCTCTGCTGACAAGGCTGACTTCCTCCCAGACATCCCTGAGGAGAAGTCACATAGAGCTACGCGTGTACCCTGGGCCAGACAAATCGCATAGATGTTACCAGATCCCTGAAGCTGGAGGAGCCACTTGGAGAACCCTGCCATCGTTGAGGTGTTTACAACACTACTGGATCCAAAGGCATTCTACCCATCTGGCTTGTGATTTTCCTACATTTGGCATCATTGCATATGTTCTGTAGCAGATTTTATAGATTCCTTTCAGACATATGGGCTGATATCGAACTTATGACCTAGGACAGTCCTGAATTGGGATATTTTCTTAATGTACAGTTTCTCTTGTATATAAATCTCCTTATATCCATATGAGTGTTTTGCTTTTGATTTTCTAGTCTACGCAGACTAACACACTGCCCCTCTGTTACACCAAGCATAAGATCCTTCTCCAGGGACTGGCATCTCCTAGTCTAAAATATGTAAGATGAAGTCTCACCATCCTTCGCCCCATGTCATACTTATTCTGCAGGTCTGATTCTCCTTTTGGCAGTCATCTAGTGATCCAGTGTTTCTATAATGGAAATTGCACATCAGGGTGATCTTAACAAATTATTTTCTCACAATTGAGTGATTTTAGGTTCAAATTCAGGGTGTCAGCTTTAGGGGAAGGTTTTCTTTTCAGCTCTGTTGGAAGGTCTTTGTCTCGTTATCTCTGGCTCCTCGTTGACCTTCATGTGGCTTGGTAGCTCGCCTTTCTGATTCTCTGGTGTACAGCTAGTTTAGTCTCATTTATATCTCTATAGGGGTTGACTGAAACACCTCATATATTCCTATTGGCTCAGTTACATGCCAAAGGAAACCCAATTTCTGAATAAGTATATTACCATATGTACTGTGGGTAGTACTTACAATGTACAGTTTGGGGAATGATAAAAATTAAGCTAATAACATTTGTGTTATTAATTGATATTGTGTAAAAATATGGAACTTGGTGATTTGCTAACATTAGAACACTGATCATTAGCATGATAATATGTAAGAATAATAACTTGTTCATCACAGATACTTTTTAAAACAATACAGAAGGCGACTATATAACTGGACTTCAGAAGGAATACATATATATTAAATTACTAAATCTGTCAGAATAGATGATGGAAAAACTCAGTATTGATAGCTAAAACTCAAGCCAGGAGTCATCTGTGAAACATAATCTATCAATTGCTCATATGTAACTTCAGAATAAAGCTGAAAAAATATGCAGGGCCAAGAAAGCCAAAATACAAACTTATTCAACTTCACCTGAATTTTGGGGACATCTCAGGAATAGGTTTAATGCATTGAGTACTAATAAAATAAAACGTTATGAACAATAGGAAAACTTTAAGATCATTATTCAAAAAGAAAGCAAACGGTCATTATAAAAAATACAGTAAAGTGAAAATTAAAGTGGATCCACTGAAACTTGCTCTTACTCAGAGAGTCACCAAGGCAAGTGGAAGAAACTATGAAGTCAGAGGGTTGAATAGAAAATTTCAAAGGGTAGTTGGAGAAGACAAAGCCAAACATTATAATGCAATGTGTAAAAAAACAAACAAACTAGAATTAGAAAACCATAAGAAAGAACATAATTGGCATATCTTAAGCTAAAAGAACTGAAGAAAAACGTCAAAAACCTGGAAAGGTTTATGGACAAAGTATTTTAAAGATGTTGGAAGCATCAAGAAACAATGGCGCCAAACTCTACCCTGATCCTGTGAATCTGTCGGTCTCGCTTCGGCAGTACTAAGACACGACAGACCCTGCCTCCAACTTTTGATCCCTCCTCAGTGTCCTTCCCAGGATAACCTCCAGAATCATCATCTTGGCCATCCCCTCTCCCTGGGACCAAATAACACTGTTATTGCATGTGTGTGTTTAGCTCCAAACCTCACACTAATCACGAGCTCTCAGATTCCTCAGAATTAGTCCCCTGAAGCAGACGCCAGGGCCAAACGTCTGGCCAACCAGCATCCATGGGTCATTGAAGTCCAGCTTCTTTTTTCTACCATGATGATGAGGGCATGGGGTCCTTCTTATAAGAGCTGAGGAAGGAGAAGCGAATGGGCAAACAACATCTCTTGAAGCTGCAGAAACAGCGGGACCTCGTCAAGGATGTGTGCGGCTGTCCCAAGGTAAGTGGGATAGAACCCTGGGCACCACAGGAGCTACCCTGGCCCTGGGGAACTTCACCCAGGCCCTTTCTGGCTGGCATGTTTAGAGTGTACTCACACAGATGCCCCCCATCTCCGAATTTCTCAAGAATCACATCTTGGAAGAGGAGGTGAAACTCCTCAAGAAGATGAGCGACCACCTGACCAACCTCTGAAGGCTAATCAGTCCCCAGGTGGGAGGGAGAGAGTATCTCTTCCACAGTGACTCACCTTCAAATAGAACTAGGAGACTGCGGCCCCCAGCCACCTTAGAGGGGCCCTCTGCCTCTCAAGCTGGCCTTCACCCCTCTGCATGAACCTGCCCTTCCAGATGAATGAATCGCCACCACTCTGTATCTCCTCCCATGCTGTAGACCAAAAGGAAACAGTAATGCTTCCTTTTTCAGCCACCTCTAACAAACAAACAGAAAACATAGACGCACACACAATGGAACGAGTACACAGAGTCACTATACCAAAGATATTCCACCATTTCAAGAGGAAGCTTATGAACAAGAATGGGTGGTGCTACAGAATGAAGTTAAGCAGCACTGACTGCATTAGTCACAGAGAATGCTCCAGGAATTGATGGAAGACCAACTGAAATACTTAAACAAGGTGATGAAGCACTAGAAGCACTCACTGACCTGGGTTAAGAAATTTGAAGGAGAGCTACTTGGCCAACTGACTGGAGAGGTTCATATTTGTTCCCATTCCAAAGAAAGATGACCCAAAATGCTAAAATTATAGATCAATATCATTTCAGGGGCTTCGGTTCTACAATCTGCCATCCTCTGCTTTCACATATATATAATTTTTTGTTCTGGGTCTTTGATGCCTAATATCTGTAGAAAATTGGATATCTCCTCACAGAAAGGCCTGTCCGCATAGCACTGACAGAAAATACAAATTTCCTCTACTTCTTTAATGCATCCCTACCCACGCCCACTATGTTGACCCACAAACGTGGCTAGACCAGAGCATGTACACTGGTACAGTTAGTACTTCACAATGCAGGGAATCCAGGACATATAAATCCCTCAAGAGTGATGATGGGAGTAGCAATACCAAGATGATAGGCATAAAGGGGAAACCGATCACAATGATTGACATATAACCCCCTCACAGGTAGAATAACAGCAGAAAAGTGGTTGAAGGGAGACAGCAGTCAGTGTAACACATGAAATGTGTATATATATATATATATATATATATATATAATATATATATTCAAGGATTCATAAGAGAGGGAAGAAAAAATTGAGCTGATCCCAAGGTCTCAAGTAGAAAGAAAATGTTTTGAAAATGATGATGACAACATATACACAAATGTGCTTGACATAATGGATGGATGGATTATCATAAGGGCTATAGAAGCCACAAATGAAAATACGTTTTTAAATTTTAAGGATTTTTCTATATTTTATATTTATATATAGATTTTTATAAATATAAAATATATTTTATATATAAATATATAAAGTATATATTTTATATGTTTTTGCTGATATCAGAAGGATCTTGGTTTAAAGCAGAGAATAGCAGAAGGATGTTTATTCCAGTTTTATTGACTATTACAAGGCATTTGTTTTAATCATAAAAACTATAAGAAGAATGAGAATTCCAGAATATAACTCATGAAGATCTTGTGCATGAAGTTGTGCAAACAGAACAAGGGAAGACCACGTGACTTAAAATCAAAAAGGTATATGTCAGGGTTGTATCTTTTCCCCATATTTATTCACTCTCTGTTCTGATCACGTTACAAGAGAAGCTGGTTTATAGGAGGATAACTGAGGTAGAAGGATTGGAGTAAGGTGTATTAGCAATCTTTGATTTTCAGCTCACATAACTGGCTTGCTGAAATTGAGGACTTGAAGCACTTGCTGATGAAGACCAAGGTGTGCAGCCTTCAATATGGATTACAACTCAATGTAAAGAAAACCCAAATCCTCACAAGTGGACCAATTAGTAACATCATGATCAATGGAGAGAAGGTTGAAATGTTCAAGCATTTTTGTCTTACTGGGATCCTCAATCAATGGTCATTGAAGCAGCAGGAAAAAATGTCAAAAGGTGTGCAGCATTCAGTAAATCTGCTGCACAAGACAAGAGTATTGAAAAGTGAGAATGTTACTTTAAGGAAGATATGCCTTACCCACTGAGTTAGTCCGGATAGACTAGAGGAACAAATTTCAGAGACATGCATAGAGGTATAAGGAAAGGGTTTATATACAAAAGAAATGTGACACTAAGAAGCCATCCCAATCCAGTACAGTACAAAGTCTTAAGTCCAATATTAACACATATGCCCGAAGTCAATCTATAAAGCCTGCTTCCAACTCAGGAAGTCACAGGTGAGTGGATGCAGAATTCTGGTGCTGGCAGGGGTCTCCCCATGGCTCCTCGCTTCCAGGGCTCAGGTCCATCAACAGCATGCCACTCCAGCTTCAGAGGTCTGTCTTCATCAGGGCAAAGCTGAGTGGTCTCTCCGCTGGCTCTTCCAACTTCTCCGAGGCTGCATCGTATCTCTTCCATGATTAAGCGTCTCTGAAACTAACTCTCAACAACTGGGGAAGATAGCTTGTCATCTTCATGAGGGAAATACCGCGAGATGTCCCTGGAGTCTCAGGTGAAAGCCATGCCCACATTGAGGCCTCATCTGCTACTCAATGGCTTTCTCCTGATTAACAGGCCAGACTCCACCCTTACATTTCAATTATAAAATTAACATAAGCACATGACTGCCACACCCACACTATTGTACTTTCTATTGCCTCATGTGCACACCAGAGTTGGATATTGAATCAAGAAGACGTAGGAAGAATCGATGTATTTGAATGGTGGTATTGGAAAAGAGTAATGAAAGCACCACAGACTGACAAAAGGACAGTCACGTCTGGCTTGGAATAAGTACAGCATGAGGGTTTCTTTGAGGGAAGGCTGGAGAGTTGACCTTACATATTTGGTACATATGATCAGAAGAGACCAATCCTTGGTTAAGGACATCATGCTTCATAAAGTGAAGAGGTGGCGATAAAGAGGAAGGCCCTCATTGAGATGAAGTGACACAACAACTACAACAATGGGTTCAGTGTGGTGATGTGTTGTTTACAGAGTCACAATGAATTGGAACTGACTCAATGACAACTAACAAGAAAATAACAATTAGTCAATCTCAAGCAATTTTCTTAGAATTAATTTTTCACTTTAGTTGCCCATACTGTTCCTTCAATCTGCATTTTATCTGGATTTTTTTCTTTTTCCAGAGTTCTTTAGAGTTTATTTATTTATTTTTTAAATCATTCTAATGCGAGCTCATACAACTTTTATCACAATCCATACATCTATCCATTGTGTCAAGCACATTTGTACATATGTTGCCATCACCTTTTTCAGAGTATTTTCTTTCCACTTGAGCCCTTGATATCAGCTCCTCCTTTTCCCCTCTCTCCCCCTCCCATCCACCCTCCCTCATGAACTCTAAAATTTATAAATTATTATTATTTTCTCATGTCTTGCACTGTCCAATATCTCCCTTTACCCCCTTGTCTATTGTCCATCCCCATGGGAGGGGGTTATAGGTAGATTACTGTGATTGATACCCCTTCCTCCCCCCACATTCCCCTTCCCCTTCTGGTATGGTTACTCTCAATATTGGTCCAAGTAGTTTATCTGTTCTGTATTCCCAGTGTTTGCAGTTCTTATCTGTACCTATGTACATGCTCTGCTCTAGCTAGATTTGTAAGGTAGCATTAGGGTCATGATAGTGGGGTGAGGAAACATTTAGAAAAACAGAGGAAAGCTATATGTTTAATTGGTGCTATACTGCACCCTGACAGGCCCATCTTCTCCCCACATTCCTTCAGTAAGGAGATGTCCAATTGCTTAAAGGTTGATTTTGGACTTCCACTCCATACGCTTCCCCTCATTCACATTAAGATTTTTTTGCTCTGGGCCTTTGATGCCTGCTACCTGATCCCATTAATCTTTCATGATCTCAGTGGCTGGCGTGCTTCTTCGATGTGGACTTTGTTGCTTCTCATCTAGATAGTCACTTGTTTATATTCAAGCCTGTAAGATCCCACATGCTATATCTTTTGATAGCCAGGCACCATCAGCTTTCTTCACCACATTTGTTTACGCACCCACTTTGTCTTCAGTGATCATGTTGGGAAGGTGATCATCTCACAGTGTCAGATTATTAGAACAGAGTGTTTTTGTGTTGAGGGAGGACTTGAGTGGAGGCCCAGTGTCCATCTGCTTCCTTTATCTTTATCTGGAGTTTCATTTGCCCTGTCTGAGTTCTTTGCTCTCAATAGGAATTTAGTTCCAGATCATTACTCATTCCTTTTTTTTTAATCCTAAAACTTTAACCAGGCTATTCTAAGTTTTATCTTTATAAACAAATGATTATCAAAATGATATAGTATCAGAAAGGGTAATGTATGTCTCTGTGTGTGTAATAACTTTGCCCTTCCTCTAATACATAAAGCATTTTTCTTTTCCACAATAGTAAATTTGTGAAAAAGGACATTATCCATCTGCATTAATTTGTCCCAGAATGTTTAAATGAATAAGAGAGTTTAGTACTTTCCTTAAATACTGTAGGAGATTTAAATATCTCCTTGACATCTACAACCTATGAAGATGAGGCAAAATTAGAGATGAACTGATATTTGTAAGTCACAAATATGCCTAGAAGAACAAGCAAATCCTACAAGGATAGGCAAGCTCAAATGGAGTAAGAGCCTGAAAGTTTCTCAATGGCATCTTTGAGTCCTTGAACATTTCAGCTAAGATTTCCAAAGCATTTTCATTTTCCCTAAGACCAGCAAGGCAGTTTTTAATCCTTTGTAAGAGAAATAAACCTATGAGTTGATATTTCCTTGATAGCCATGCTTCGAGTTTGATTATATCAATATGAATTACATTTATGTATTATATTAATAATTTTAATTTTAATGTTAATTAAATTTAATGTTAATTTCTCCTGATTACATAAGGAAACCCTAGTGTGACAGTAATTAAAGTACTTGCTACTTAAAAATTAGTACATCAATAATATATGATATCAATATTTGTAATGTTATTAGTAATTATTTGTTTTGTCAAAATATATATTTTATTTATGTTATAAAATTAAATACATAATTATCAATCAGACAATTGCATTGGTTTTATATAGAAATGTTAATGTCAATAAAGTACATCACTTATAATAATGCAATTTTTAAATATTAATATGCAATTTTTATATTTGGTGTGATGGTAGGGTCTTAATAGACTGAATAGAAAAGGCTTATGCTTCCATCAATATTCAGATATTAGAGGTGCACAGCAGAGAAGTTTTCATTATTGCTACATTGGGTTTGTAGAAGGTTGTTATCTTCATATACATGGTAGCCTTACTTAGCCAATTTCCATTGTATTGTTTTTTATTCCTTCAATGACTTATGGTCTGTCTTACGTGGCATGTTGAGTATACACATTCAGTGATATATTTTATTATTTTCTTGTACTTGGCATTCACCAAAATTGAATCTTGCCAGGAAATAATAAGCACTTTTTAGAAAAAAATTATTCCAATTGTATGTTATTATAACTATGCAATTGTTAAATGCATAAATAGATGAAATGTGATTTTGAAAAACATGAAATGTTTACAAGACCAAATTCAAATAAAGCATTTGAATAAGCATTAAATTAGCATTTAACTATATAAGCATTAGTTATATATAACCACATATTATATGCTAATTTGTTATTCTTTAGTAGCCAGTGTGTTGCTGTGATACTAGAATCTGTCACTGGGATTTCAAATACCAGCAGTCACTGAAAGTGAAGAGGATTTACCAGAGTTTCCAGACAAAGAACATACACTGAAGAAGAAATAGGCTCTCTACTTCTGAAGAATGGACCAATGAAAGTCTTTGGAATATTATAGGAGCATTGTTAGATACTGTAAATCTCATGCTTAGAGCAGAGCATTGCCAGAGATCATGCCGGAAGATGAACCTTTCAGATTAGAAGGCACTCAAAATATGACTGAGGAAAAACTGAATTTGCAAAGCAGAGTTGACCATAAGGATGTGGAAGCATTGAAGTCTGCTAGAGTCAAGCCTTTGACATCTTCATTTTCTGAGGCGATGTAAATCAAAACAAGAAGAAATTACTGCAAATTTCAATTCATTATTTGAACTTGGAAAATAAATAATTAGAAGAAATAAAAATGCAGTGGAATACATACACCTGTTAGAGCTTCTGGCCAAATCCAGAAGAGGATATGAAACAAAGGATATCATTGTTTGTGTCATATGGATTTTGGCTGGAAGCAGAGAATAGCAGTAAGACATTTACTTATATTTTATTCACTATGTAAAAGTATTCAACTGGTAGATCAGTACAATCTATGGATAGTTTATATAAGACATGGTGATTAAGAATGCTTGATTGTGCTCCTGGAGAAACTGAACATGGATCAACAGGCAAGTTTGCTATAAGATCAAAGACCTTGTATGCTATTATTTATTAAGTCTTTTGCATAAGAAATAATGAAAGATGTGTGATAGGGCTGTACCCTCTAAGTATCATGGTTCAAGCTGTATGCTGAGGGAAACCATCAGAGAAGCTGAATGATATCAAGAAGAAGGTGGTATCAGGATTGGAAGAATGCTTGTTAAGAACCCCTTCTAGATGAAGATCAAGGATAGTAGCCTTCAGTACGGGTTACAGTTAAAAAGGGAAGGAGAAGAAGGAGAAGGAGAAGGAGGAGAAGCAGAAGGAGAAGAAGAAGAAAGAAAGAAGAAGGAAAAGAAGAAGAAGATAAAGAAGAAAACAAAAAAGAAAAGCTAAATTCCTGACAACTCACCCAATATGTCACATCACAGTAAATGGAGAAAAGATTGGAGCTGCCAAAGATTTCATCTTGCTTGCATTAATGCTCATGGAAACAGAGTTAAGAAATCCAAGGACTCATTCCATTGGTTAAGTCTTTTGCATAAGACCTAATTAAAGTGCTGAAAAGCAAGTTTTTTACTTTGAGGACTCAAGTGAGCTGGAAATAAGCAATGCTCATTTCGAATGTCTCATTTGTCTGTGAACATTGAACACTAAACAAGGAAGACTGGAGAAGAATCAATGTATTAAAATCATGGTGCTGGTGAAGATTATTAAAAGCATCCTTCAGTGTCAAAAGAACAAAAATATCTAACTTGAAAGAAGCACAACCAGATGTTATGTAGAGACAAGGATGGCAAGTCAGTCTCATGCACTTTGAACATGTTGTCAGGAGAGTGTAATTCCTGGGGAAAAATAGCATTCTGGTAAATTAAAGGGGCAGCAAAAGAGGAGGAAGGGCCTGAACAAAATAGGCTGATACAGTGGGTAAAACAATGGGCTGTAACATGAGAACAATTGTGGACAAGATGAGGGCCCTGGCATTGTTGAGTTCCATTGTGCATTTTAAGTCCCTATGCATTAGATAAAGGCTACTGTCAATATTATGACATACAAGAATTTTCAGGGAAATCTTGCCCCATTCACCCTCTAGTTCTACAGTTCTGAAAGGTTGCCTTTTCAGACTTATTTTTGTTCCCTAAATCACTAACTTTGTATGCTTTCTATTATTTATTATGACCCACAAAGTCAAATACATTTACATAGACAACTCAGAAGTAAACATCTTTATGATATTAGCTGATTTCAGTAAAGATCTACCTGATATTACTAATGATATTCCTCATTAGACCACTTCTGAGTCTGGCTTGACTTTCTGGCAGTTTTCTGTTGACCTATTGTTGTAATCATTTTTGAATTATCTTCAGCAAAAATTTACTTGCATGTGATATTAAAGAGTTTCTTGGATAATTTGTGTATTTCATTGGGTCCCCTTTATTAGGAATGGGCACAACTGTGGATCTCTTCTGTTGGCTAGCCTTATAGCTATTGTCCAAGTTTCTTGGCAGAGATGAGTAAGCCCCATTGGCTCTTTATCAGTTTGCTGAAACTTTTCAATTAGAGTCTTACTTTCCCCAGATGCTTCTCATGTAACTTAGACTTCTCGCTAAATACAATTGTTTTGGGGGACATGAAATACCAACCAATTATTTTTGGTACAGATACTCTAGGAAATCTTTCTGTCTCCTTCTGATGCTTCCTGCCTCACTGGCAATCTTGCCCATAGAACCCTATAATACTTCAAATCAATGCTTTTTATCCATTTCTTTCACCTTGAGGAATGTGGGCTCTTTCCTCTGGTAGCTGTGTGGATGTTCCATCTTAATATTTTGTCTTCTTGTGGTACATGCAAAATTTTAGTTTCTTTTAATTCATCACTTATTTCCCAGTCACTTTGGCATGTATACCTTCAAGAACAAGTGTCACCTTATCTTCTAACATTCATCATAGTCTTATGTTTCTTTTGTCTTTTTAAAGACCCTTTTCTTTCTTGATGGTACCCCATAATTTCTCGGTTTTCAGCCATTATTCAATATATCAAGTGTATTCTTGATATGGTCTAGAAAATCATATGATAGAGACTGAAGGTCATCTTTTGGCACCTAGAGATATACTTGTATTTTCTTCAACCTCAACCTTGCATTTGAACCAGTGATTCTCTGATCAACAGTTGGATCCTAACCTTGTTTGAGATTATGATCTTGAATTTCTCCATGGTCTCTTCTCACAGATGCAATCAATTTCATTCCTTGTATTACAACTAAATAGGTATATTACTTTGGTGGGACAAAATTCAGTCCATGGAAGGGGATTTATGTATTAGAAATGAAGAATACAGGGTTTAGGGTGAGGCAGGGTTTGTCTTTCATGTGGGAGGGATTTTGGCCTAGATCAGTGCTCTACAGATGGGTGAATATTTTCATATTGTTGTAAGTTAAAACAAAAGGTTGGACATTCTACTCCTGTTGATCAATGGCCATCAAGTGATGCAAGGAAGAAACCAAGACTATGTTTAAGGGGGCAACTATTTGCAGCTGAGAGCAATTTCCAGAGGTAGCTGCAGCTGTGAGCACGCAGGCACTCTCTGCTGGATGTTTTCACAATGGAGGCAATTGAGGTGAAATATCTCAGTATGCATTTTGTTTATACTTTGTTTTGAAAATTCATAGTAAATGCTCTGGCTGAGCCCCGGTGCCATAGGTGTTGTGCGCAAGACTGTGGCCCACTGGGATGGAGGTTCAATTCCAGCAGCAGCTTCATAGGAGCAAAGGCTGGGCCTCTTACTCCCAGCACCAGAGGGCAGTGATGCACCCCCGGCCCTCCCCAAAAGGAAATACATAGTAAATACTCAATTAAGGAAAGTATAAAATAAAATATACAGCCAGGATTCTTGGTAACTATTTTTACTCCCTATTATTGTTGTTACTGCCAGGTGTAAAAAAGTCAGTTTTAGCTCTTGGCAACCGTATGCAGAACAAAACGAAACACAATGCAGCCCTGAGCCTTTCTCAGTTTTGTTGTTTTAGAACAGCAGTTTTCAACATATGGGTTGTTACCCAATGGGGGGAGGGGTATCAAATGACCCTCTAACAGGATTTTCCCAATGCATAACACTAGCAACAGCTATGAAGTAGCAATGAAATAATTTTTATATTTTTTTTGCTATGAAATAATTTTATGGTTGGCAGTCACCGCACGAAGAAGAACTGCATTAGGAAGATTGAGAGCCACTTTAGAGTCTTCCTCTTTGCTGATGACCCTCTGCTTTCCCAAGCATGATGTCCTTTCAGAATAAGAAACTCTAAATTCAGGATAGGTTAAGCTTCACTACAGCAGCAGCCCCCTGGGTCACTATTAGATACCATGAACAGATGCGTATAATGTACAACAGAATGAAGCACAATAGTTTTATATGCACTCATTATTGCAGGTGTTGTGTCAATCCATCAAGTTCACATTGATCCTCTTTGTTGCTGTCTTTCTGTACTAACAAGCATGGGATGCTTTTCCAGGACTCCTGTCTCCTGACAATGTGTCCAAGATCATGAAATAAAGTCTCACCATCTACACTTCTAAAGTGCATTCTGGTTGCATATCTTCCAAAGATATATTTGTTATGCCTACAGTTCTTGATCTATTCTTTTTTTAAAAAAGTTTTATTAGCAAATCATCCACATGCCATAAAATTCAATAATTCAATCACATCAGGAAGAGTTCTACAATTATCACCACAGTCGATTCTAGAACATTTTCTTCTTTCTTGTATTCATTGTTATTCATGCAGCTATTTTTCTAACTATGGCAAAAATAAACACAACAAAACATTATCCAATTCGCCAACTTCTGGATGTTTAACTCAATGTCCTGGCATATGCTCTTCTTGTTGTACAATTATTAATATCCTTTTTCAAATTATTCTACCACCATTAACGTAACCTAACTGTCCCCATAAACAATAACTCCTCCTTAACTCACAATAACCATTGATTAACTTTGATTTCTTCCTTTGTAAAAACAGTTTTCTGGAAATAGTATTCACATGTCATATACTTCCATGTCAATAGCTTTAAAAATTATATGTCAATCATCACAATCAGTTCTAATGTTCCCTCCCTATAATGAAAGAGGCACACACAAGAAAAGACAAGATAGATGACTGGAACATGCTGAAAATACATCACTTATGCACATCGAAGGACTTCATCAAAACAGTAAAGCAAAAGCCAAAGATTGGGGAATTTTTTTTTTATCAAGAACACCACGGATAAGGGTGTACATCAATATTCAGAACTCTATAATAGCTCAATAAGAAAATAGCAAATGAATCAATTAAGAAATGGGAAAAATACATGAACAGACAGTTCAACAAAAAATGATATTTTCTTTCTTTTTGGTTTGAGATAAATTTTTTTCCACCAAGATCTACAAACTCATTGCAATTTTATTTTCCCTACCACAATGCCCCTTTTAAAGCCACTCTGACCACAATTTAGGTTTCAGTGAGAAGGAATCTGGAGGAATTTTGCTTTGGTTTGCTTTCAAAGAAACATATATTTACATATCCTATCTCAATAAATGAAAACAACGAGAACCACTTATATGTGATTCTTGTTCTTCCCCTGTCCCTGGTGTCCTTGTAGTCATAAAAGTCTTGTGTATTGCTGTATAAAGCATGTTTTTCTTTGTTTTTCCTTATAACAATGGTGTTAATAAATATTTATCATTGTAAACTTGACTTATTTCTAAGCATCATGTTCTCTAGCATTGCACATCTTTCAATGCTTAAAATGCTATTATAGCTTTTTTCGATGTACAATATTCGATAATACAAAATACCAGAGTCTGTGTACCCTTTCCTTTATAACTGGGTGTTTTTAGTATTTCTATGTATTTTCTATTATGGAAAGTGTGATAGAGAAAGCAGATGTGAATATGTCTCTTTTTGTTGTATTCTTGATTTCTTTTGGTTAGAGAAGAGAGATTGCTGGATCATAGGATATTTCACTTGCATTTGTTTAAGGATGTGCCATAATGATTTTCATAACATTTCCTCAATGCTACCAGTAATATAAAAACATTCATATCTCTGCATACTCTGCAGCATTTGTTAGTTTTCATTTTATTTAATTTTGCTTAAAGTGTCAGTGTGAAGGGATAACTCATTGTTTTAATTTGTATTTCCCTTATTGCTACTTATCACGAACATTAAGTCTAATGGTTGTTGACCATTGAGTACTGTCTTTGGTAAATTATCAAGTCAATGTCCTTTGTTTATTTTTAATTGGGTTATTTGTCTTTTTTGCTAAAAACTTAGTTTTCTGTAGATTTTAGAGATTAGTCTTTTATCTAATGTATTTTTTACTGGATAGTTTTCCCCATCTATGGGTTCTCTGTTGACTGTCTTGATGAAGTCTTTTGATGTGCATAAAAGTCTTATTTTTAGTAGATCCCAGTTCATTATTTTATTGCTATAGAGCATGTATATTATTTATAATGTTTAGTAATGTATTTATACCTTGTGTGTTAGTCCAGGTAGACTAAAGGAACAAATTCAATAGACACGCATATGGATATAAGGAAAAGGTTTATATACAAAAGGAATGTGGCACTAAGAAGGCATCCCAATCCAGTCCACTACAAAGTCATAATTCTGATAATAACCCATATGCCTGAAATCAGTCTATAAAGTCTCCTTCCAACTCACAAAGTCATAGGTCAGTGGGTGCAGAATTCTGGCGCTGGCAGGGGTCTCCCCATGGCTCCTCACTTTCAGGGCTCAGGGTCCATCAACAGCATGCCGTTCCAGCTTCAGAGGTCTGGCTCCCTCAGGGCAAAGCTGTGTGGTCTCCCCGCCAGTTCCTCCAGCTTCTCGGATGCTGCCATCTTGTCGTTTCTGTGACTCATCGCCTCTGAGACTAACTCACAACAACTGGGAAAGGTAGCTTCTCATCTTCATGAGGGAAATATCGCGAGATTTCCCAAAAACTCAGGAGAAAGCCATGCCCACATAGAGGCCTCATTGGCTACTCAATGGCTGTCTCCAGATTAACAGGTAAGACTCCACCCCTACATCTCGATCATGAAATTAACATAAGTACATAACGAGATAAAATATCACCATCTTTGTCTCGAAGGAGCATCCTGGATGTATGCTGTTCTTCTGGCAGTCCATGGTACTTCTATACTCTTTTCCAGGTCCATCATTCAGATATGTCAATTCTCCTTCTGTATTCATTATTTGGTGTCCAACATTTACATGCATATGAGGCAAGTGAAAATCCCCTGAGTCAGGAGGCTCTTACTCCACAAAGTCACATCCTTGCTTTTCAATACTTTCAAGTGGTCTTGTACACAGCTTTACCCAATATAATATGTCCTTTGATCTTTTGTCCATAACTTGCAGGAACATGTCTTTTCAGGGCCAACATATTTCATGCACTTTATTAAACTAAAATTTTACAAAAATCTAACCATTGGAAGGAAACTAAGTAAAGTGTATGAGGTCTCTCTATTTTTTATTCCTAACAATCGCATACAGATCTATAATTATCTTCATAAAATTTTAATTATCATTAACTAGTATGTGAAGAAGTCTATGAAAGGTTTTTAAGGAGTTCGTGGGAGTATTTGGTGTGAGATTTTTCTGTGTATATATATATATATGTATATATGTGTATATATATAATAGAAAACCCAGGGTAGGATAAAATCTATAGTGAGAATAATGATTTTTGTTTCTCAGAATTATGTGAGAAGGTTAAGGTGGAATGGGAGGTTAATAATGGGTATAAGAATGGAAAAATAGTCTACAATTGATTTATGGTGATGAATCCGCAACTTTTAAGCTATATTTAAAATATCAAATTGTACGACACATTAATTATGTCAATGAAACAAAATTTTAAAGATTGTGGAAAATAGAAGGAAAGGAGTATGAAAAATTTTCCATGAACTTTCTAAAGGACCCATCCGTATTTCAAAGCAAGTCCTCAGTAAGTGCAATCTCAATATCCAATACACATACAGAGAAAGCAAGCACTCAATATCATCTTTCCTAGATGAGCCCCGGGGGAGCCATGGTTGTGTGTAGAATTGCGGCCCACAGGATTGACAGTTCAAATCCAGCAGCAGCTCTCCAGGAGCAAGGCTGGGCTTCCTACTCTCACCAGAGCAGTGACGCACGAAAAAACAATCATCTTTCATTTCTAATTTTCCATGAATTTTTGAAGTTTCCCGTATGAGTCAGTTCATGAGCAGTAGCTGGAAAGTTCCTGTTCAGTGTCATGACAGCACTAGATTCCTTTTCTTGGTAAAGACAACAGAAACTATAAAATAGTTTAATAATAATGATATCTTTGTGACTGAATCATGAGTATAAGTAGGCAAAAACAATTTCCAGCTTAACATGGCTTAGGGGCTGATTCCTCCAGAAGAGACGTTTCCTACCTGGAGAGAGACAGGCTCAAGGGAAGGCTCAGAATGCATTACAGGTATATTTTTCTCAAGGTAGTAGCTGTCTGACTCTAGGGGTCTGAATAAAGACAATGGCATCTTTTATACATTTACTAGAGGAATTAGGTCACTGCCCTCTGCAGAGTGAAAAGAGGCTTCCTAGGTCTGCAAGAAGTCAGTCTGGACTTGAGCAACTTCAGAATTGTTTAGTGTGGATTTTAGAGCGCAGCATCTCACAACAGCTGAGAGAAACCATCTGGACTCCTGATTAATTGTGGGTCATCACCACTCTCAGATCATTTTCCACCATGGTCAGCAAGTAGTTGAGCTGTGAATCACCAAGTGAGATCACTTTGGCTAAGACATTATTAACTAGACAGAAACTTGTAAATTTTAACTTTTCTTTTTCAGCAGCTCAGACATCTTCCTTGTGGAAAGTTCCTTGAAAAGAGTTGTTAAGGGTTGTGCTCCTATAAATAGGATGTGCACTTTGGCAAAGTGGAAATTGATGCTGGGAACTTTTCAAGTTACAATAGTCTCCATATTCAGCACTAACTG
The DNA here is from genome assembly GCA_004026705.1 of Nesogale talazaci. Lineage (NCBI taxonomy): Eukaryota > Metazoa > Chordata > Mammalia > Afrosoricida > Tenrecidae > Nesogale > Nesogale talazaci. Next base: position 55,588 of record PVJH01010497.1, read on the forward strand.
GAGTTCTGTTTCTCTCATCACAGAAACCACAGGAAGCGAGAATGAAGTACCTCATCAGAGGGGGGTGGGGGGATGATTGCTACTTTCTCACACACCTTGCATGGGCCTAGACTGTGGGTATAAGCAAGATGAAATCCTTGAGAATTTCAACCATGATGCTGCCTATTAAATCCAGTTATGAGAATTTAAAAAATTAAGTTCTAATCTATATTGAAAGCTGCATTTTTTATCTTTGTCAGCGAGCCCTCATATTGAGCACCCAAGGCTGTTTCATCAGCATATAGACAGTCATTAGTAAACCTTCCTCCGTCCCTGACGCCACGTTATTCTTCATACAATCAAACTTCTCTGGCAATTTGAGAGAGGACACAATCCTGACACACACTTTCCTTATTTTTAAGCATACGATATTCCCTCATTCTGATCCTACAACTACCTCTTGATCTATGTACAAGTTTTGCATGAGCACAATGAAATGTTCTGGAATTGTTCTATAATTGTTCCTCATTTGCATATTCCATTGGGTTACCTTCCTTTGGGACAGGTGCACATCCTGATCTTGTCCACTCAGTTGACCAAGTATCTTCATTTGAATTTACTGAAATAGATGAGAAAGAGCTTCCAGTGCTTCATCAGCTTGTAGAAACATTTTACTTGGTGTTCTGTTATTCCATGGAGCCCATTTCTCACCGACACAGTGCATTTTACACTTTTTACACCCCTACCATTGTTTCATCATTATATGCTATCTCTTGAAATGATTAAACATTGACTAATTTTTGACACACTGTGTATATCCCTTTCATGTTTTTTGATTTTCCCTGTATCATTCAATATTTTGCCCAAAGGATCTTTCAATATTTTAACTTGAGGTTTGAATTATTTTCTTCACTTCTCCAAACTTGATATATCCTAAACTTGTTCTTCCTTGTTGGCTTTTTTTATTCCAAGGCTTCACACATTTAATTATAATACTATATCTTCTCAAGTTGCCCTTTGAAGTTTATGTAGCGTATTTCATTTTACTCCATATGGTTTCTTTTCCTTTCAGAGTATCTTTTGGCATATAATTTCATCTTTTCTTTCTTTCATGTATTTACCTCTTTTTATTTTGTTGCTTAAGACTTTTTTATTATGAATAGGGTGGAGCTCTACAAACCAGCTCTACATACCAGCAGTTTTACACTTAACCGTTCATAGATACTTTGTCATTCCTTTGCATTGCAATCTCTTCAGTACACCATCATACCTCTCATTCCCTCCCTATGTTTCATGTTTTTATTTTTCTTCTTTCCTAAACTGCTGAATTTATCCTTGAATGCATGCTAGCTCTTTAGCTTTGGATGGCTGTTTATTGTAGCATGGGAGTTGTGTTAGTCTGGGTAGACTAGAAAAACATATTCATGGACATGCTTAGGGATATAAAGGAACGGTTTATATACAAGAGAAGGGAACATTGAGAAACCATCGAAACCCAGTCCAGTTCAAAGTCATAAGTACGATATTAGCCCATATGTCTGTCACCAGTCTATGAAGTCTCCTTCCAAAACACGAAGTCACAGGTCAGTGGGTGCAGAGTCCCGGCTCTCACATGGGTTCCCTCATGAATCCTCATTTCCAGGGCTCAGGGTTCATCAGCAGTATCCATTGTGATAGAAACATCTCAGCACTGGCAGGGGTCTCTCTGTGGCTTTTCCAGCTTCAGAGGTCTGGTTCCATCAGAGTAAGGCCGTGTAGCTTCTCTTTCAGCTCTTTTGGTTCCTCAGACACTGCCATCTTGTCTTTTCAGTGGAGCAACTCCCAACAACTATGAAAATGGTCTCTCATCTCCATGTGGGAAATACCGTGAGACTTCCCAGAACTCTCAGGAGAAAGCTATGCCCACACAGTGTCCTCATTGGCTACCCATTGGCTATCTCCAGATTGACAGACCAGACTCCACCCCTATATCCCAATCATGAAATTGACATCAAGTACATGACTACTACAGGAGTAAACCCAGTTCTAGATCTTAAAGACAGCCATGGGCCATGTCATGAATGGGTCCATCTGGCTTTCTCTCTCTTTAAAAGAGTATATTTGGGGTCTCTTGCATCCAGGCCCCTACATATTGATTTGGTTGTGTGTTATACAACTCATTTTAATAATTTTCCCCCAAGAGAAAGCTGTATTTCTCTTTTTTTCTCAAGAGAAGGAGTGAAATCACTTTCTCTGAGTCAGACAAATCCCTTTACAGGATGATGAATATCCATTGAAATGTACTAACCATTATCATAGGTGGTTATTAGAATCATGTGATAGTGGGACAATGATCCTCTGTCCATACTGTTCCCATTAATATTTTTTGCAATAGTAGTCTACTTTATACAAATTTTTTATTTTTTTTTCTTTTCTGAAAATGCCCTATTTTTCCTTTATATTTGAGAGACAGTTTTGCTAGATGTAATTTTTTGGGGTGACAGATTTTGGATTTAGGATTTTATATGTCACTTTATTGTATTTCCTGCATGTCTTCTGCTGAGAAATTAAAGCTTATCCTTACTGGGTTCCTTTATAAATGACTGTTTCTTTTCTCCCTAACTCCTCTCAGATTCTCTTATTCTCCAAGATATTGGAGAATTTGAATATGATAGGTCATGGTGCTTTTCTTTCTAAGGGGTCTTTCTTGTTTGGGTTTCTCTCAACTTCTACAATAGTTATTTTCTTTTAAGGTGGCAAGGAAATATTCTTCTATTATTAACTCAGCAGATTTTTTCCCTTTCTTTCTCCTATGAAATCCAATTTAGATATAGGCTATATCTCCTGATAGTGATGTATATAATGTTTAGGCTTTCACTGGATCTCTTTGCTCTTTTTGATGACAGTTTTCTTCACTGGTTTTAGTTGATTGAATTGTCTCTTGTATAAATTTCTGTGGTAGTCACCTAATCTGGTGTCAATTTGAGTATTAAGAGTATAGGGGTGGAATCTATTCTGTCAGTCTGGTGATAGCCAATTAGACCTCTGTGTGTGCATGGTCTTCTCCTGAGAATTCTGGGAAATTCATGAAGGCAGGAGACACTATCATTCAGTTCACTCCTTGTGAGACATCCCTAAGGAGAAGACACATGAAGCTATCTTAGTTCCCTGAGCTGGACAAGCTACATGGACATAACCATACATCTGAAGCCAAAAAAGCCACAAAGACCTGTAAGGACTGAGATGCTTCTATCACCACTGACTTTGCCCCCACTGGTCTGTGATCTCCTTCATTCAGCACCATGGCATGAGTTTAGTGAGTCTATAGAAGACTCTGTAGATTTCATATGGGCTAATATTAGACTTATGGACTTGATCTGGACTGCACTGGAATGTTTTCTTATTGTTCAGCTACCCTTTATATATATATATATATATATATATATATATATATATACTTATGAATTTGTTTCTTAGCCTACTAGAACTAATAGTTTCCATTCCTTAGATTCTCTTACTGTGCTCTTTTACCATGTAACATAATTCTTTATCATATTATTATCTTATAGATTTCTAATTGGTTCAGAGTCTCTTGTTTTACTGTTTTACCCCCATATTCTTTCAAAAATTTACTCCATCATGAGTACCAAAATATCATTCTTATGAATTCTATTTTTACTAGTACCATGATCTTCTCTTCAAAATATTATTTTGACTCTGGAGTTTATTTACTTGCTCCTGTTTTGTTGTTGTTGTTGTGTGTATACTGTATTGACTGCTGTCTTTGCCACATCATAATGTAGCTGCTCATCTTGGATAGGTTTCTGAGTCATGATAGTACTGAAAATGAATAATAGGAAGAGTAAAATAAAAAACAAGTGAGGAGTGAGAAATAAAATGAAGGCAAAAGATAGGAAGAGGAGCTAGAGGTAGAAAATATTTTTAAAAGGAGAGAGTTTGAAAGAAAATGAGATAAGATACAAAATGGGAGTTTGAGAGGAAGAAAAATGGAAGTTGGGATTAATTAGAGGAAAAACAGAAAGATAAAATAGCTTATAGGAAGGGAAATATCTGTCTGAGTAAATTCTTTCCTTGGTCAAAGGTCTTTGGACTGTAACAAAGAATAGTTTAATAAGTCACAGTGAAAAGTTCTTGGTGTCCAGTACTTGACTCTTCACTAATTTGATCCATGACCCATTTCCTGGTACCACAGTATCCAAACAAAGGTACAGTTGGGTTTCCTGGGGCTGCTTGCATTGAGCAGAGGTCTGGAGTCAGGTGGTGTGGGGTTCTACTCTCCCACCTGATTGCTAGAGCTGTGGAGACCCCAGCAGGGACTTAGATACTTCCACCATGTGGTTACACTCACTAGTCTGGTCCTTGGTATTTGGGGCTCCAGCCATATGATTGACCGGAATCCTACAGGACAAACACAGGGCACATTGTGTGCAGGACAGTTCCTTTCTCCCCTCTCCCTACACCTTCTCTAAGAATATAGGACCTAGGAGATTTGAATCCTTTAATTTGAAAGTCATTCTGGAAAACCTCAGCCCCTCTACCATTCTTTCTAGTTCCTGCTTGTAGAAGGATATAGCCATTTATGAACCACATGCACTGTCAAATGAGGCATTTATTCAATGTTCCATGAGTTTTGTTGGGTGTTGCAGTGAATCACAGAAACAGAGGACATTGGGAAATAAACTTGGGGGGTCAGGGTGTGTGTGGGGGGGTAACAGAGAAGAATAGAATCTTGGAAGAGTTGTACATTTGGGATATCATTCAACTCCAACCCTTTAGGACTAATCTGGTATTAATACTGCTAAAATAAATTATTATCATAACCTCAATGAGGAAACAAATAATCCACTTCAAAAGGACATTGGAAGACACCACCAAAATGATCTCCAAATGTCTAATAAGCATATAAAAATGTTCCTAATCACTAACCATAAAGCAATGGCAACCCAATTCAGAAAAAAAATACAGAAAACAAAACATAAACAAAGGTAAAAGAAGGTATGGAGACAATAGAAGTTCCATGCATTGCTGGTGGGTCTATGAATATGTACAATCATTGTGAAATGTGATTTGCTATATTCCTATATACACACAAGCACATGTGTTTGAAGATAGATCTATAAAGCATGAAGGAATGTTACAGGTAATTAGTCCACAAAGCAGTGCAGAAGACTCACACAGTACAGAAGTTCGACCCACTTCTGGGAAGAATTAAAACACTGGAAGTTCTTCAACTCTTGAGGGCTTATGGGTCAAGGAAGAAGACAGCTGAGTCTTCCCTCAGGCAATGGAAGCAAACATCAGGGTGGGTCACCAACACTCAGCAGCAGCCTAGGGGCTTAACCATGCAGACCCAGATGGGATATTGAACTCAAGCAAAGCAAGAGGGTAGCATTTGCCAGTCTTAAGCTCAAGAGATGTTTACACCAGTAGCGTGGTGAAACATGTCTTGAAGGCACCTCAAGCTCTAGAAATGCAATCCACAGGTTGCCTGTTCTATCGGTAGTATGGCTCATAATTTGGGCAGAGAACTATCTAAAGCAGCAGCATGCTGGTCCAATCACAAGAGACCGAGAGAGAGAGAGAGAGAGAGAGAGAGAGAGAGAGAGAGAGAGAGAGAGAGAGGCAAGTCTTGCCAAACCACTTATCTCTTTGTTCTTTCATCAAAGTGCAACCTTATTATTAGTGCCACATGTTCCTATTGACCAGGTTGGCACAATAAACCTACCTATCACTATCCGTAATACCAAGAATTTGAAACCAAATTAAACACCCACTAGTGGAAGAATGAATATATAATCTTTGGTGGGAAAAGGAGCAACTTTCAATTAATTAGTTTATGTAAGAATTATGTTAAAATATTCAAATAGGCTTCTTAAAATGGCTATTACTGTTTTAATTTCTTCTAATTTTCTGTTTGAAGTTATATTGCCACATTTGCCAATGCAAATCCAAATGATAAGATTTTCAGTATAGAAAATCAACTTACAACTTAATGTAAAAATGCAAATATTTACCACTTGACCATTACACATCTTAATAAGCAGAGAAAAGATTGACATTGCCAAGAATTTAAAATTACTTGGACCTACAATCAATTCTTATAGAAGCAATAGTGATAAAAGTCAAACATTGGAGTGTTAATGAGCTACTATATGGCTGCATACAAGTTTTATATATTCATTATTATTTACCCAAACTTATTTTCTGATCCTTTGTTGATTGTATTTTTTGAATCATGGATTATAGTTCTCATTAATTTTCTATCATGTGGTAATTATATTTTTCTGCTCTTAATCTTTAATGCTACAAAGGTCAGAAAGATAAACTACATCATTTAACTCATTTACATAAAAGATCCTGGCTTTCTTACTAAATATATATGCTATTATTTGAAAATCTCTTCCCTATACATTAAGATAATATGGATCCTGTGCTTGTATAATTTCTGTATATTTTTCAATTAGTCTAGTCAGCTAATCTCAATACTTCAACTCTAATTGGTAAAGTGATTTTTCTACTTTTTATTGTGAGAAGTATATTAGAAGTCTTAAAATAAGCTTTTGTGATTAACTATTAGTCCTTTTAATATCTTTCTAAGTATTTATTACTTAAAGAATTTTTGGCGGTTGACAATAATATAGTCATTTAAGGCACATATTTTTGGCTATAGCTCTACTGATGGATTTTTCTATTCTGTTATACTATATTTTGTTGCGTCTTTGTATTTTAAAATATTTTGTGAATATTATACAATTGATTATTATTAATTTATTCTAATAAATTTTACATAGGTAAAATCGACATGCAATAACTTACATGTATTTAATGAATAAAATCTGTAGATTTTTATTTAATTTACAGTGGCAAAAGCCATATCTGTTTACTGATTTTCTTCCCTTTATTTCTTACAGTGTTGTGATGAAATCTTGTCTGATTATTATTATATCTTTTTAGTTATCTTTCCAGAATATCAAAGTACCACCAATAGAAAACTCCATTTTGATGTTGAGGCTGATGATATCATGCACATGCCAAGAGTATATGAAGAGGGTACTCTTTTGAATCATACAAAGAAATTTCTTGTGAGAGGTGGATGGCGAGCTCCCCTGTTCCTGAAATGGTTTACATGCACAGAGAGGGAGACTCCAAGTTCTATGCTGGCTCCCAGGGCTGCGGAGTCAACTCAATGGCATAGGATTTGGGGTTTTATTAATATCCCCATCTGTAAGAGTAAGCATATTCTCAAGTTTATTCATGTACTTCTGTTTAGAAACACTACTGAATATGGACTGGTGGCTGTGAGAAAAAAAAAACATTTCATTATTGCTTCCTCTTTGCAGATGAGAAAGTTGCTTCCATTTATATAAGGTCTCAAAGACAGTAGTGAGGATCAAGTCAGTGAGGGATAGAAGAATAAATATTCTAAATTCAGGGACCCCCACTGATCATAATATTAATTTAAAAATTCATTCACAAATAGTTATATTTTTAGGATATTTTTCATTGATGTGATTAGAATATGATCCTGCAATCTTAGGTGCACATGCCAAATACATTGATATTTAAAATATAAAATTAAAGAAGTTATAGAATGCAGTCATCTGTCTCAATTTCTTGATTCCTGGTTCCTGAAATTCATTACATGAGGTTTTGCAATTATCTTTATGATGTTTAAAGTTAAGTTTTATTTTATTAGTAGTAATAATGATATGGTCTTCTGAAAAAACAAAAGTTCTTTTAAAGTCATTTTTTATTTAAATAATAAAATAATAATAATAGTAGTAGTAGTCGTATTACTTTGAAGTTTGACCTATCCGACAATCTTCCTAAAATGTATTTTTTATTAAATACTTTTATTGGGGGCTCTTACAGCTCTTATCATAATCCATGCATCCATCCATGTGTCAAGCACATTTGTACATATGCTGCCAACATCATTTTCAAATCATGTGCTTTCTACTTGAGCTCTCCATATCAATTCCTCTCTTTATTTCATTCCTTCCCTCACCCTCACTCCCTCATGAAACCTTGATAAATTGTAGATTGTTATTTTTATATATTGCATCCTTCTCTGTCTCCCTTTGTCCACTTTTCTCTTGCTTGTCCCTAAAGTGTCTTAATAATGTGGGCATTTTCTAGTTAAAGTGGAGAATAATATACCATGGATGTTTTTGAGGAAGGGATAAAGAGCTAGGATATTTTAAATATAGGTATTAGCATAGTATTAATTGTTAAGATAATTTCCCCCTCTCTTTTGAAGAGTTGGAAAAAAGTTGGAAGAGAAAGGTAACTGAGAGTTCAAGAAACTCCTCTTCTAGAAATTGAATAAAATTTTCATTCTCTGAGCTTCCTATATGAGTATAATGGCCTATTTTGGTATGCATAGAAAGATCTACATGTCACTGGGATACATATTTCTCAAATAAATTTTATACTCAATTGTCAAGTGAATTAAAGGCAACATTAAGTTAGTATAATACCTGTCAACAGGTACCAAATGAGTGAATCAAATTTTTAAAAGATAGGTGTATCGTGGGTGAAAGTAGATATAGTCTTTTTGTTCATTTAACCCTGTTATAACACAAAGCATTGCATAGGATATACAGAAGTGGAAAGTTCTGGACTTACTTCTAACTAAATATTTGTCAATAGTAAATCTATTGATTTACTAACTAATCTAACTAAATCTAACTAAATATTTATCAATCACCATAAGCAATCACTCTTTTCAGTTCATAGGAAATCAGATTTGCCATATATATGTGTATATATGTATATATATATATATATAATTTATAACCATTGGCCAATTTCCAACAAAAAGGAAATATTCGACGTGCAAAGATAAATTTAGAAGTGCACTCATTATAGTGCATTTGTGAATGTGATGTCTCTGTATTTCCAAGGTTTCATCTTGCATGGGTACCAGTATACTACTCGGTTGAACTGCTCAGTTGGACTATTTTATACTCACACTGAATGGAATCTTGGGGTACTTGATCTTTGGGTACTATAGGAAGAAATAGGTATGTCAATGCCTAACATGACTGTTATCATTCTGCACTGAAAGATGCCATGCAAATCAGGACATGGTCAAATCATGTAAAGAAATGGCAGAATTTAATGATAAAGAAAGCTTTCGTCTTGAATATCTATTACAAAATCAAACATTGGCACCAAACAAAATGCCATAGATACAATTTGTCAGAGTAAATAGTCCATGTGGGGGGAAGGCAGAAGGTCGTGACTACAGTGGTGAGCAATAACTGCATTCTTCTGTAGCCATATTATAAAACAAAGCAAAAATTGGTGTTACCATGTAGTCTATTTCAACTCACAATCACCTTGTAGGACAGATTGGATAGCTTCTTCGATATTCCAATTCTGTAGATCTTTGCAGAATCAAAATGAGTCCTCCTTCTTCAACAGAGCACATTTTGATTTAAATTGTTGACTTTTCAGTATCTGCACAGGAATCCTAAATCTTGGCACTGCAAAAGATTGGAAATTGCTACAATTTGGCCTAGTGATGGTAAACTCTGAAACTATTAAGTGAATGACTGTTTATGTGTTCTGTTTTTATTTTTTCATCTTGTGAATAAATTCATGCCAATGAGGCTGTACGATCTGGCTCAAATTCTCCAATTCAGTTTTTGATGCCACTATTCAATTGCAATACATATTTTTGCATGTGTTTCTTTTTCATATATGAGGGGAAACCATTCAAATATGGCATTTTTTAAAGTTATGTATTCAGTTTCTTAAAGGAAAACGCCTTATCATCTTCAAAGTATTCTATATTATTCTTAACACATTTTAAAATCTGTGATTCTAATCTTGGAAGAATTTTTCTGAGTCATCTGTTTGGTAACGGATAGCATCTTCCTTGCTTTTTCCTTTATCTCTTCTACATTGTCAAATTGTTCTCCTTTCATGGCCCTCTTCATTTGCAGAAACAAGATGAGGTCACACAGAGCCAGGGCAGGTGAGTCAGGTGCATGGAGTAAGAGGCATACTGAATGTTTTGTTTTGGGGGTTGTTTTTTGCCCCAAACTGGTGCACTGAGCTGGCTGTCTGAGCTGGTACCTCGTTGTGGTAACAAAACCAGTCCCTTGTGTGCCACAAATCAGGCTTTTGTTATCTCACATGGTTATTCAATCATTTCAAAACCTCTATGTATAGAAAGCTTGATGAATATTCTGACCTCATTGGCCTTTTCATCGATTTGGGAAGTGGCCAGCCATTCAGAATGAGGTGTGTCATCAACTGGCATTTCACTATTTTCGAAACGAGAAAACCACTTGTACACCTGAATTTTTCACATAGTGCTCTCATTTTCAACCACGTTCAACACTACAATGGTTTCTGCAGCATTTTTCCTGAACAGAAAACAAACTTTCACACACTGTTCTCTTAAATTGTCCATCACAAAATATAAGGGTTGAGTGGCCCGTCTGGGTGCAGTGTCTCAGAGAGCATAACTTTATGGTGGCCAACTGGGAAAAATGGGTACTGTAAAAGCTCTGTCCATCAGAGCTTTTTGTTTTCATGTAGGAGGTCACCCTATTGTATGCAGCCATAAGATTTCTCCATTCTCAGCTCCAAAGTATAATAAGCATGGGTAATGTCACTTTCATCCTTAGAATTAGAAAAAAGATAAGAAAAAAGCAGTAACTTTTCTTGGGCTGAGAACTGCAATCATGGCATGAAAATGGACCCGAAGTCTGGAGAGATAGGCATACATCTAGAGACACAAAAATACAGACAAAGACTCTCTGCTCAAAGCAGTTGCTAATGAAGTCATTCATTAGTATGTCCACTTGAACAGTGCAGTTGATGGGTGGCTAGCGTTTCAAAGCGAAAACCCCTGAAACCACAATCTTCTGATTTAGCACTTTGCGATTTTTATCTCTTAGAACTATTTCAGGTTCTTGTGGTGAGAAGTCAAGAAAGGCTTTCTCCTACTTCTTGAAGCAAAAGGGAAGAATCACTCCAGTAAAACCCATGTAGAGTGTTGTCCACAATAAAGACTTACGTTTCTGGGAACAAATCTTAACCAGGACTTTCTTCCACTTGAAGGTGGGCATTTTTTTTGGACTAAAACACCTTCTCATTTTACATAGAGTGAAGATTAAAGGACATTTTGGAAAGCCATCTTTCTGTGACACCAAATGAAAGACTAAAGTTTAGTCACAGCATTATAGGATGCTTTTCTTGAACACAAACAAGCAGTGTCTCAATACAATGAGAGTCTTACAATCTACATAGTTGCTGCACAAACTCTCAAGCATGGGTAAGCAGGGAGCTCAGAGTGCTCAGTGAGAACAGAAGCATGACACCAGAGGAATGTGACCTCGATTCCATCCACAGCTACAGAAGCGCAGCCTAATGCCAAGAGAGGTGAACATGAAGCTTGACAATAAATTCCTATGCCCTTCCATTCCTATCTTGATGTACAGTGTCTCTGCTTAGAAAAATAGGAAAGGAGAAATAAGTAGAAATTGAACACAATGGTAGGTATTACAACAGGCTCAGGTATTGGGATTGTCAGGCACAGTTTTGAAAGTAAACATGATAACTGTGGGGTAAAGCTTTAATTGAAAAAGAAGGCAGAATAATGAAATGTGAATGAGTGAAATAAGCAAGGACATAGATACTTTAAGAAAGAACAAAATGAAATGCTAAGCAGAATATAAGCTGTGGCATAATTAAAGAATGTCATTGGTAGGATCACCAGAGGATGGGACATCATTTAATTAAAAAGAAAAGCTCCACTTGAAATAAAGCAATAACAGCATCCACTTTAAATGCAGTTAGAAAATTTTCCTTCTCTCCCTCCCTCCTAGACTTTCATTCCAAGTCAGAATATCCAAGAACAATGGTGTCATTTTGCATTGCATATCATAAGGAGAGATAGGAGACTTTGAAGTATAAATAATACTTACATTAATAATTACTAAGATTTTCAAAAAATTAATAATAGACACATAACCAGGGAACTCAGAGTACAGTACTCAGGAAAAACATCATCTCTTGTTGTAAATTGCCCTCATATAGATGTCAACTACTGCAGAGAATCTTGTTTACAGAAAATTGAAGACCACGAGAAAAAAAATAAAAAAGGTGAAATTTAAAAAATGCGCCCTATATTTAACTTTCAACAGAATAAAGATAAGAATAGTTTCTTCAGAAGCCATGATGCTGGCAAGTAAAAGGTGGCAAATTATTTCAAATATTAAAAGCATAGGGAGGAAAAGTATTAAGGTAGAAGTCTATATCCCATATAATTAATATACAAAAGAGGGGGAAGTAGCAAAACTTTATGGAAAACACAACTAATTTGTCATAAAAGTATTTAAAATGTTTGTTGTTGCTTTTCATGGAGATGGAAAATAAATCTGACTCTAAGGTTTAGAGAAAGAGTGTAATAGTTGTTTGAATCTACTAATCCTCTGAACTTGGAACATGTGAAGTATGAAGCTAGGAAAGTTGGCAGTCATCAAAAAGGCATTGGAATAGCTAAAGATCAAAATCCTAGACAAAAATGAGCTGAAAGGTACTGGTATTGCCATTTAGAATGAGAAAATCATATGATTTAGTGTGCCAGAATGACATAATCAAGAGGAATGAACATTTAAAAGACAGGAAAGAAAGAAATGAGCAAAGTCGATGTCAGAAAGAGACTTTGTAACTTGCTCTGAATCATAAAGCCAAAAAATCAGATTGAAGAAATGATGAACTCATTGAAATAAATGGAAATTTTCAAAGCACATCTCGAGAATATAAAGGCAAATATTATAATGAAGTGTGCAAAAAAAATAGATTTAGAAAACCAAAAAGGAAAAATACACTCAGTATATCTTAAACTTAAAAAACTGACTAAAAATATATATATGTCTCAAGTTGTAGTCTTGAAAGATTCTATGGGAAAATATTGAATGCTTTAAGTAATATCCAAAGAAGCTAGGAATGATTCACTTTGTTATGTCCATATGAGGAAATTGAAATACCATGGCTTATAAACTACCCAAGGGTGCCTCTGTCACCACTCTTACTCAATACGGTGCTGAAAGTCCTAGCCAGAGGCATTAGGCAATACAAAGAAAACAAGAGAGTACAAGTGAGCAAGCGACAAATGAAATCCTACCTGCAGTTCATATAATGTCGTAGAGACAGAATCCCAAGGACCCCACAAAAAAGTCCTTTGGGGAAAAATGTGAGGAATATTTTAGTTTCAGGATACAAGATTAACAGGCTAAAATAAACCGTATTTCTACATACCAGCAAGGAGAGTTCAAAAAAGGACATCAAGAAAGCAATACCTTTTACAATAGCCGCACAAAAGACTTACTACCTAGAAATAAATATAGCCAAGGAAATTAAAACCATACCCAAAAAACCCTACAGAACATTCTTACAAAAAATAAAATAGAGCTACACAAATGGGAGAATATCCCATATTTATGCACAGGAAGACTTAATGGTGTGAAAATGCAAAGGCAACATACAATCTATATACAACATACAATGCAGCAAGCAATTGTCTTAGTCCAGGTAGACTAGAGAAACAAAATCATAGACACGCATGTGGATATAAGGAAAAGGTTTATATACAAGAGGAATGGGACTTTGAGAAAGCATACCAGCCCAGTCCAGTTCAAAATCATAAGTCCGGTATTAGCCCATATGCCCAATATCAGTCTATAAAATCTCCTTCTGACTCACGAAATGACAGGTCAGTGGATGCAGAGTCCTGACGCTGGCAGGGGTCTCCCCATGGCTCCTCACTTCCAGGGTTCAGGGTCCATCAACAGCATCCAGTGGTGATAGAAGGAACTCAGCCCTGGCAGGAGTCTCCACATGGTTTCTCCAGCTTCAGAGGTCTGGTTCTATCAGGGTAAGGCTGTGTGGCTTCTCCTTCAGCTCCTCCAGCTTCTTGGATGCTGCCATCTTGTTTTGTCCATAGTTCATTGTTTCAGAGACTAACTCACAACCACTGGGGAGAAGGCTTCTCATCTGCACCAGGGAAAAACCATGAGATTTCCCAAAGGACTCAGGAGAAAGCCATGCCCACACGGAGGCCTCATTGGCTACTCAATAGCTATCTCCAGATTAACAGACTAGACTCCATCCCTACATCTCAATCATGAAATTAACATTAGCACATGACTGCCATAGCAATCTACAGATGCAGCATAATTCCAAAATAAATCCAAACTTCATTATTTTAGCAAATGGAAAAATGAATTAGTCACTTCAAATAGAGAGGAGAGAAGCTCAAGATGAGCAAAGGACTTCTCAAAAGCAAACGAAATAGGAGGCCTTGCATGACCTGACCTTAAAATCCACAAGACAACAACAGTCATCAAAACACCTACTATAGTTAAAATCGTAAATTCACGGACAGAGGGAACTGGATAAAAACACATAAATTAAAGTGTCTGCCTACAGGCAAAGGATTTTTCTGACCAAGGACCAAAACTATGAAATGACAAAAGGAAAGCCCTCTTCAACAAAGGTACTGAGAAATTAGATCTTCATTTGGAGAAAAATGAAATAGTACTCCTAACACTGGCTCATAAAAAAATGAGCTAAGGATGTATAAGAAACCTACATGTAAAACACAGAGCTATAAGAATCGTCAATAAGAAAAATAGGGCACATTTATGTGCCCTATTTTAGGGCAAGCACACACTACCAAATACAATAAAGAAAGCACATATAGTGGAAGGCAAAATAGATAATTGAGACCTATTAAAATAAGACACTTATACACATCAAAAATTTCGTTAAAAATATAAAACATGTTTCCACAACAGAGAAGGTGGCTAATTGCTAAAATCTATAGATTCTTGGAACACTTCAATTAGAAAAAAAATCCAATCAAAGATTATGCAAAGGACATGGACAGATAACTCACAAAAAATGACACTTGAATGGTTAAAACACAAATGAGGAAATGCTCATGATCTCTAGCCCTCTGTGAGATGCAAATCAAAATGCTTTTTTACCAGAAAAATAGTCCCAGACAAAACCAGGACATTGCTGGAGAAGATGTGGAGGGATTGGAGCTCCCGTGCACTGCTGGTGGGCTTTTAAACATACACATCTATTTTGGGAATCGATATACTGCTACCTTAAAAAATTCTAGCAATAGTAATTCCATATGACTCAGCCATACCTTTTCAGGTCATATAGCTCAAGACCTTAGCTGGTCATATACCACTTGTTCCCTTGTTTTAGGATATAAGCAGACATAGGCTGTCTTATGTATGTTATAATACAGTTAACAATAGCAAGAAGCTTGAGACAGGGAGAAAAAATGACAAAATTTTAATGAAAAAGTTGTGGTTTTGAAAAGTACATAAATGATTTTAAAGTATTCCATGTTCGTGTACTGTAAAAGTTAAATTTTCCAAAAGGCATTTATTATTTTATGATATTCTTAGACTAACACTAAGTAAACTACTTAGGCACTATTCTATAAGAAAAGAGTTAGATGATTGACAATCCTTCGTTTTCAGGTTTACTAAATCAAAACAATATTCTGTAACAAAACTTCTCAGATACTTACATGTCTGTTTTGAGACTTGCTACTTACATAAAGCAATAGCTATCAAGACAGTACAACCATAGCTCATTAAAAACAACAACAGGAGAGTAGCAATATCACAAAGATAGGGGGAAAAGGGTGAGAGATGGGGAGGAAGGAGAAACTGATCCCAATGATCGGCACATGACCACACATCCCCTTCAAGGGTGAAGAACAACAGAGACCATTGGGGGAGATAGCGGTTGGTGTGAGATATGAAAATAACAATAATTTATAATCTATAAAAGAGTCACAAGATTGGGGAGGGAGGGAGAGAAAAAGAGGAGCTGATACCAAGGGCTCAATAGAAAGTAAATGTATAGAAAAGAATGCTGGTAACATATATACAAATATGCCTGATATAATTGATGTATGGATTGTAATAAGAGTTGTAAGAACCCCCAATAAAATGGTCTTTTAATAAAATGTAAATAATGCATTGATAGTAAAACAAAAAATAACAAATATTGGTGGATTTATGAATATGCACAACCATTGTATAAATTGATAGGTCTCTACTTAAAATAACTGGCAATATAAACATCATAGAACCCGGGTATATATATTTGATGATCATATACCCCAATGAATTCAGAGACAAAACATGAACAGATGCATGCTTTTCCATGTACATATTGAGCGGTTATGTATGGTCTAAGGATATGACAGGCTCTCCATTGCTTGGGAGACCAGCTTAGAGCAGCCCATGACCTGGGAACAGAAGTCCGCCTGCCTCGTAGTGCTTATTCCTGTAGTAGTGAGCTTATGCAATGTTTATCCTTTTATGATTGACTAACTTCACTCAGCAGAATAGTTTCTAGGTCCCTCCATATCATGAGGGGTTTTGTGGTGTCATCACTGTTTTTTTAAGGATGTGTAGTATTCCACTGTGTGTATATACCAGGACTTTTTATATCCATTATTCTACTAATGGGCATTTGGGTTGTTTCTGGTTTATTGCTATTGTGAACTGTGCCTCAGTGGACATATGTGCTCAAACTTACATATAATTGTGAAGATCGTGCGGGAGCTAGAACTTGAAAGTCTCATATGTCTCCCATGGAGTGACTGGTGATTTCAAACTGCTGACTTTGTGGTTAGTAGCTCAGTGCTTAGACAGAGCATCCTGTTAACATAGTAGTAGTTTTCAATCCGTATGTGTCACTCAAGAAATCAGAGACCAGTACCCTGACTGGAGGGTGTGTCTTTTTGGAGCACTTGTAGCCCAAGAGTTCAGTTACTCATCATAGTTTAAAACAACTAACCACTGCACAGGAGGAAAATGAGACCTTCTACTTGCATAAAAATGTAGTCTTGAACACTCAGGGGAGATGTGTTATATTCGATAGGGTTGATATGAGGCAGATTTGAGTCAGTGGCAGGAAGGTTGGAATTTGGTTTTCAAGGAGCCTCTTGGCTTAGCCTTTTGGCTTGATCTGCCATCGTAAGGTAAGTATTTATTTCTAAACCTCCGTGGGAGAAAGATGAAACTTTCTGCTCCTGTAAAGAAATCCACAGGGCCATTTTATTCTACCCAGTTGGGTCACTGTCAGTCAGAATCAACTCAATGACAGTGATTTTGTGCTTCACATGACCTCTGTAAGTGATAAAAAGAAAAAAAAAACGTGATAATATTGAGGACATGGGCCACCTAAACCAAAACCTGGTGCTTTCAAAAAGGATCCCAGGCTAGGCATAATGGGAATTTTAAAAATATGTTCATGTTATTCATTTGTAAATTGAGTAATGTAGGGTGTTTATATTGCATGGACTCTGATATAACTCCAACATATCTATTTCTTGAATCCAAATAAGAAATGTTTATCTACCTTTCATACATTAATGAAATTTTCTAAATTATGCAAGTTTTGAATTTTCTTTCCCTCACCAAATCTCAATCACAAAGAAAATATGTGATTTTGTTTGAATATTGAATTTTCTAAAAATTGCATCTTTAAATTGATCAGATTTAAATTTTGAAACTCTAAGTCATGCCACTTGAGTTTTAAAGAATATCTTATAAAAATTATTAAGGTGAAGGCAGAAGGTCTTTTATTGTTGGCTGACAATAGCGTACCAGGTCAGCAAAGAATATGACTCAAGTAGCCAGAGGTCAAAATAAGACAATTTAATGAGAAGAGTAGAAAAGCAAGTTCATCCATTTTATAGTTCTCTTTAACTCTCAAAGCTCTGGCCTCAGTTCTGAATTTACTAGAGTGATGCCCTTAACTTACATCCATACCTCCATTTTTTTTGTCATTTTTTGTCATTTTTGTGTGATCATATCTTTTGTGCTA